>JAOUZG010026641.1:19795655-19806971 GCA_026289955.1 Argiope argentata | reverse complement strand
AGGGAGATTGTGTGCTAATATTAGCAATAGAAAAAAAAACTAAAATTAATTTGAAGTTAGAGAGACGAAGGGAGGGGTGATCGAATCTATTTTTTGCCCTCACCTTTCCTGCTCAGGAAGAACACTTGATTTCGGTCATTGCCTTCTAAGTTGACCGCAGTAGCTTTTCAGTATTAATTTGGTTACAAGGGAACTAACTATACTAAACTTGTTAAACTTGTACAGAGCCTTTTTCGGAATGCAAAACTAGTATTATTGCCTGACATAGACCCGTTTAAGCGGTGGCGTACTAAGAGAACATTAGTAATGAAAACATGCCTCATAAATATATTTGGGTTTAATTAATAAATTTATTTAACAAATTTAACTGAAGTAAAAAAAAGTTAGCCGAAATATCTCTTATGAATTATGATACAAGCCTGGTTTTTTTCAATTAACTACTGTAAAGATGTTCTATTTCCGCATTTGTCTTTCTCTCAGATTTGGACAATCGAAGCCGTGTTTGAGATCTAAACCATGAAAATAGCTATAGTATTCTTGAAAAAAACATTTTTTTTAAAAAAATTTTGTTTTGTTTTACTTATTTTTTTAAGGTTAATAGTTTTTCTTCGGGAATATCTTCGTCCTATTTGATGAAGATTTAAAATGTGTATGGTTTATAAATCACAATTAAATATTTATTGAATGTGATTTTCCTATTAAGGTTATTAACAATATAGTTAATTTCCGTGAAATGTTGAACAATATTCATTTTGATTAACAAGAAGAAAACTTAGAGATAAAAATTTATAATTATAATTTTTTTTAAATCAAATTCTATTGACGCAATGTTATGTTGCATATATTACATTAAAATTGCATAAAATATAGTATTTGCATTTTATTCTTCATACAAATTTCATAATCTTTAAATTAATATAATAAAGATTTCGTCATTTCCTGTAATTCTGTGATAGTAGTACTTATGATGTGTTTCAATTGGTGATTGATAATTGATTAAACATAGACGATATGATGTTTCTGAGCTCTGTGGTGTGACAAAGTGGTCACGAACACCTCTACATCATAATTTAGAATAGCAATTATATTTTGTATGTCAATAATTGTTGATTCTTATGATGAGTTGTTATAATTTTGATTGAAACTAATTTAAACGAGCACATAAAGCTCTAACGTCGTGAAATTTGGTTTAGTTATTAAATTTATATTTTTATAATATTTTTAAAAATAAATATTATAAAAATAATATTTTGAAAATAATTTTTTTTGTTTAAGGTGGAATAGAGAACTTTAAAGGAATTATGTTTCACGTGCCTTTTATCTTGGGGGCTGAATTAACTCTTTTGATTAATTATTTTCGAAAAAGTACAGAAATTTCTTGTATGTTTCTCATTGTAACTATTTAAGTCCAAAACAGGAATAACTTTGAGAGATTTTAACCCACTAGATTGGTAACAGAGTTATAAAATTTTCTGTCTTTTTTACAAAATAAAAATTAATATATATTGACCATTAATAAATAAATTATTAAAAATTAATATTAATTGCAACCTTAGGTCTTTTCTTAGGCATAGCCGAGTCATTTACTGGTAATGGCAGGATTTGGGATAATTTTACGAAGAACTGAATTGGCGTGCTTTTGTTAGATTCCTCAACAGGTTCAATTGGGAGGTCATTATGAAAAGTTGGCTAAACGCAACGTTTAAGCGCCTATGAATGTCATGATGGACGACTTCCCTAGCAGTCCCAGACACAAAGAGCTACTCGTCATCCAGAGATTGTGGTCGCACTTCCTCCAGAAGTATCAAGTAGTTAGTTGCTTCCGGTCAGATAAAAAAAAAGCGCATGGCAAAGTCTGATAAGATGATCCCCGCAAGGACGGGGTACGCTTAAGAACGGTGATTCAGGGGTTGGCGGAGCATGCAATCCCCGACGGTTTACAGTTAAATTGATTAAGATTTTGAATTAACTTTATTGACAAAGATATTAGTTTTTTTAAAAATTATCATTAAGATTAGTGAGGTATGGAAAAAGAAATTTATTTATTAGTAAAATACATAGAATAATACTTCTTAGTTATAATCATTCATTCCTCTTTTCACGTATTGTTACATTCGTACTTTTTCCCCCAATAAATTAATATAAAACCCTCTATGATGCTTTAGCACCATATAGGCCACGGTTATTAGTGGGAGGTTCCTTAATCCTCCAGGTTCGAATCCCGATTTCACTAAAGTTTTAACCACTTAACTGGTTTATTTTCTTTACTGGCTAATGAGATGACACCTTCTATTTTAGGAATATTTTCCTATTTTATTTCAAATGGAAATCTATTGAATATATGACTTATCGATGTATTCGAAGTAATTTTCATATTGAATTATAATGGTTATGAAGTTTTATTTTTAGCTTACAGCTATCAAAATTCAATAAATCGATGCACGTGCGGTATACCGGCAAACCTGTTAAGGGGTTAATATGTATGTGACCTGATGCATGCTAAATTTCATGTTATGGGTTGAACAACATCCCGCTGGTATGCTATGAAAATTTCGAGACGGGAGACATTAACTCAGGTGACGTCTTCATCATCTGATCGGAGTTCAAAGGTGGGATATCCTTCCCTTCATAGCCTTAGTGTTGCTTTCACACAGGAGATTACTATAGATAAAAAAATAATTAAAAAATCTTTTCCAACCCAATAATATGGAATATTTTTTAAGAACATTTTCGTGAATGATTGGAAATTTTATCTAGAATACGTGGTGTTAATGCGTGGAGCTAGTGATGTAAATACGTGTAGCTAGTGGTGTAAATAAGTGGAATACGTGGTGTAAATACGTGGAGCTAATGGTGTAAATAAGTGGAATACGTGGTGTAAATACGTGGAGCTAGTGGTGTAAATAAGTGGAATACGTGTTGTAAATACGTGTAGCTAGTGGTGTAAATAAGTGGAATACATGGTGTAAATACGTGGAGCTAGAGGTGTAAATAAGTATAATACGTGGTGTAAATACGTGTAGCTAGAGGTGTAAATAAGTATAATACGTGGATACGTATCTAGAATACGTGGAGCCGCCAAATCCAGCATTAAGTGCCAACCTCAAATGAGTTTTTATTATTATTATTATTTACTTATTTGTTTCGAAAACTCTTATCTCCAGGTCATCTTCTGTGGTTTTGCATGGATGTTACTCTTGAGTGGATCTGCTTAGGCATAAGGGTTCAGAAGAAACATCTAACTCCAAGAGACTGCAAAGGTCGTGTCGAATGGAGGTCATTCAACCCCCGCACATGTCAACATGTCAAAATTCATTCATGCTGGAGTTAAAAGTCCCGCCTTTTTAACATGACATTTGAAGTCGGGTTCCGATGTAAAAGATATATCAGCTGTATACTCTTCGCACCTCTCGTCACAAAAAAAAATCTGCCTCTGAAAACAAAACTTTGTTTGAGCAAAAAAATTATTATATTCACATATGTGTTTATTTTTTTAAATACGGAAATAGAATTTGTAATAATAAAGTTGATGCCAATTTCAGAGCATTCGAATCCCATAGATCCAATAAACGTCTAGGTCAGGGATGACAAACCACTGGCACGCGACATAATATTTTGGGCACGCCAAAAGTCCAAAAGGTTTGCATGAGACTTCATTTTATGAACTGAACGTGTCCCGAGTCGATTGATTGAAAAGTAAAGAATTTAAAATGCAATGGACTGATTTCCAATCTAGTTTATAATAGATTCAAAAATTTATTGAAACAAAGAAAAAGGCGGCATTGATTGAAACAGAAAGATTAACAAGCAATATAAGTGTTGTTGTTACTTATGTAACTTGCCATGGACAACTGCTTGCTCTTATTAACTGCTTTCGCCATCGTCATCTACTCCTTGGCTTCCATCGAGGGAAAGGCATCTAATATGAGAATGAGAAGTTTCTGGCATGATGGTTGGTTCTCTCTGCCTGAATGGGTACAGAAATGATGGTGGTTAGCTACCTATTATCAATGGCAGGGCGTGCTTCCGACAGGAACGATTGTACAGTGACCGGTGATGGTCCTCAGGATTAACCTTAGTTCCCACCAATGGTGTCGTTGCGGTCCAGTCATTCAAATTTAATCGGAATACTTTATAACTAACAGTTTGATACTGCGCGCTTTCTGACACAGAGGTAGCGCTTCTTCCTCGTGTTCTAGGAGTCCCGGTTTGGGCATGGTTGTTCTTCCGTGAGATGTGTGACTGTTCCCCCCTGTAAAAAAGGCTGTGCAAGCAAATGTGTTGAGTGTGTAGCTAAGTCGTACTCTTGGCCCTTAGTGGTGCTCCTTTCGGCTTAAATCTGCTGCTGTATCAGCGGAAGGCTTGTCCATGGCAAGTGACATTAGTAACAACAACAACAACAGGTAGGCACTACTAGGGTAGCCTTGTGTAGTTATCTCTTCCACGATAATTCATGTCATTGTTTTAAGTTATTATTTGGCAACGACAGAGATATTTTACTGTCGCCTCTTTTTTAAATAATGTAATAAATACTTTCAAACTATGTCATTTAAAATATTTTGATTCATTGGACGATTTTGATTTAAAATATTTTGATTCATTGGACGATTTTGATTTAAAATATTTTGATTCATATTTAAAGAACAGTACCTGAAAGAATATTTAAACTCTCTTCGGGCAGGAATAGGAAAATTTGGTTTCAAATTTGGGCTTGATTAAAATACATATCAGAGGCTGGATAACAACCAGCAGATATTTGATAGCTGCAGCCAACGAAACAAAAAGTGAATACATGTAAATAAACAACATTAAGCAAATCAGGGATCTCGCGCTTAGCATAAGAGTCACAAAAGAAAACATGTATTGCATGATTAAGATAGCACGAAGAGGTTGATAAGGATAATCACTATTGCATTGAGTAGTGAGTACTATTTCCATGAATATCAAAAGAAGTGAATGCCAATGATAAAATTTAACAAAGAGAAGTGGGGAGGGATAAGATAAAATCGTTAAGAGTGTACTTCATCGTTACCTATGTAATAATGATTTATCAATGATTTGCGATTTCACGAATGACTTTCTTTTAAGGAATTGACATCTTTGCAATTCCTTGAAGAAATGATTACTGAAAGAACTATTAGTATTCCATTAAGAATTTTTCAAGTAAATCTTATCTGGTACACAAATGCGATTGTATACTATTATAGGAACTACTAGTGTTAAAATACCTCAGACTGAAGTGCATTCATTAATGAAAGTTTTTATCGCAGTCAAACCTGGCAAGTGTCTAAAAGTTTCAGACATATCACTTGCGACACTTTAGTTAGGATTTTTCTTAGAGGTCGGAGAAGATGTGGTGTATTTCCTGACAAATATCAATGGGCTTCGAGCTGTTTTCTTCAACATTTTATATCACCTATATCTAGACTTACTAATGTTTCGATGGTTTCTTGGGAGGCATTTAGACTCAGCGATCTTTCATCTTCCGCTTCTAGTAGTTAGATCGTCATCATACCAAGGTTAAAAATTATCAGATCCGTCCCAAAAACAATCTAATGTTGCTTTACAACGGGACATTAATGCAACTTAACTAAAAAAAACTCTAGCTGTAAGATAAGGATTAATAAAATGGCGATTGGTTTTAGCCAAATTAAATGAACTTTTACCTGAATTTTTAAAAATGTATGATAACCATTTTTAAATGTAATTTGATTACCTTTATTATATAAATTTCTTTAAAAAAAGATAATATCTTATTATAAATTTCTTTATATTAAAATCGTGAATGCAAGACATCACAAGTATCAATTTTTTTAGATCCAATGGATTATGTTACCATGACCTCAATGTTTATCACCAGAAAGGAACATTTACATCTAATTGTACGTGAATCTGATTGCTAATAACGAAGTTCTTGCTCTTGCAATAAATTTTTCTTATGTTTAATTTTGCTGAACATATTGCACCTCTTTTTTAAAAAATCAGATCAAATTCTAATTCTCCATAATCACGATTATTTATGTCAATTTATTAGGAGATATGAATTATTATTTTTACAAATTCGAGGTCTTATAACTGAATTTTCTCCTTTATCTTCAAATTTGGAATGTTTAATTTGATTTGACTCACAATTAACCACCAATACATAAACAAGGTCACTTTTGATGATACATATTTGTTACTGTTTCTTATGGCACTTGTCATGGAGAAGGGTGCTGACAGCCGTCAGCGATTTTAAGCCGAATGAGCGTCTCGCCGTGGACAGAAATTCCAGATTTGCATCAGTGCGACCATTCTCGATATCTGCAAAGAAAGACAAAAATAGTGCCGTTATTATATTTCAAATAATTTTCTATTCCCAATAAATGACTTATCAGTATTTATTTGAATAAATAATCTATTTAAATGTAGATCGATGCACTCTTGTTGTTCTAGTTATTAGTGGCACTTGCCATGGACAAGCTACGCCGAGGCATCAGAGAATTTTGAGCCGAAAGGAGCGTCTCTTGTTTTTGAAGTAGCGCCAACTATGGCCAAGAGTACGATTTTTGCTACACACTCATCACATTCACTTGCACAGCCCCTTTTTACAGGGGGGCACATTCACACACCTCACAGAAGCACAACTACGCCCTAATCGGGACGCCCAGATCACGAGAGAGACGCGCGACCTCAGATCCAAGACGTCGGCTCGATATTGTTTATTAAATTGTAGCAGAGAGGTCACGAAACAAAACAACTACTTACAAACATTTCGTGAGCTACTACAGCAAATCATAAATAGGAAGCTCTCAAAATATATACTCAGTTATGGGGGGGGGGAGGGAACTGCCATATTCGCGGGCTTCAACAAGCTCCTGTCAACACTAATTCAAACGGATTCAACAGGACGTTGATTAATAGGGGGCGGGCCCCTTTTCGATCCATTTTTAGATTAGGAGAACAATGAGTGGCAACAATCTTCTGAACTTCCGCTTTATATCCGCAAGAAGACGCTTGTTCTTATTTTATTGGCGTTGGCCATTCTTAGATTTGTCGAAAGTTAATTCTTTAAATGTTTCATGGCCATGTATGCAACAAATCATCAGTGAAATCGGCTCTTGTACCCATATTCTTCAGGTTCTGATATTCGAACCAGTTGGCTTTGAGCTACAAAAATATCTTAATATTAGTTTGGTATTTTTAAGTCCATTTATAAATACTCTTAACTTTGATTGACTTCAGAGGTTACAACAATGCATGTCTTGAATTTTGAAATTCAGTCCTGACCTGAAATATTTTCATCTCATTTACATTGTCTGGAGGTTGCATCTGATCTAGTTCTGTCTTTTCATTAAATCGTTTGTAAAAGTTGAAAAGGATAAAAGACATTTCTAAAAATTCTCCAAAAATTGGCTTTAAGGGAATCTTATACAAAGAAAATCTTTAATAAATTTCACCGAATACTGTTAAAGATTTATAATATTGCTTCTTTGATTTGATTAGTTTCATGTAAAAAGAGAGTTTTGTGGATATTATGTTGAATTGATTCTAGGTCAATGACTGATAACCTTGTCTGCAAAAATGAAAAAATCCCATGCATTTGTGAATTTTGGCGACAGTTCTATTAAAAGTCGAGTTCTGTCATTTGGTCAAGAACATTCGATGCTCTGTCATGGGAGCTATAAAACTAAAGGCGCACAGGCACAAGGAATAATCGTTTCGAGAGACGTCAGTAATAATGTAAATTTCCCCTTCTCTTGATTTCCAAGAAATTCTTTTTGAACATTTACTGTTACTGTGATTTTTTTACAAAATATCTGTTGCTTGCCAGTGTGCTACAACCGCTATTTTGTATATGCTTTGGCTGTGTTTAGATTTGTGTTATCCTTTATTGGCCGTGCTGTAATTTCCTTTATATTTTCACCGACTGAATTCTTTGAAGCAGTTTCAGGATTCATTAAAGCACAAAAGGAGAAATATTAAAAGCAAACCATAGAAATATATATTTTTTAATCTCTTCAAACATTTTTTTAAAAAAATGTTTTTATATATAAAAGTGTTTTATTTATTGTTTTTGATTAAAAAAACCCTTAGTAATTAACTTTATTCAGTCCTTAAAAAAGTAATTGATTTCGAGAAATTACACAGTAAATTAAATTTTGAATTGAAATTTATTTAGCAAAATGAATAAATTTAGCAATGGTATCAAAATAATTTGGTCAGTAAATTTTCTTAATTGATAATTACTTATCAAATCACGACATTTCGTTACAATTTGAGAAATGAAGATAAAGCGCCAAGGTTTTTCTTCAATGAAAATTGACTAAACGCCAACCTCCTTTTTAATGTTAGATATCGAGTGTCATTAACTCAAAATAATAATTATTATTACTTTTACTGTTTTGAGATAATGATAATAATGATCATTACTTTTGATTTATTTACTTTAACACTCAAACATTTTGATAATTTATTTGATTATTAAAACCGAACTATGAGCCTAAAATTTGTAATAATTATTTCTATTATCGCATTTTTGTATTAAATTATTATTGTATTAAAATGTTACAATTTTTTTAATTTTTTTATTTAAATTAATATTGTATTAAACCTTTACAATTTTTTAAAATTTTTTAATTAAACTATTATTGTATTAAACCTTTACAATTTTTTTAAAATTTTTTAATTAAACTGTTATTGTATTAAAATTTAGCAACTTTTTAAATTTTTTATTAAATTATTATTGTAATAAAATGTTAAAAAATTTTGTATTAAATTATTATTTTATCAAAATTTTAACCAAGCATATAATTGGCATTTAAAAATCGTTGAACTTTGTATAAGCATGCTTCCCACAACTTCAGAAAGAGTTAACGAATGCATTTCTGTGCGAAGGGATTTGTCCAATAACCTCTCACTAAAACTAGCGTCCCGGATCGAAATCGAAAAATCTAATCTGTCTCTTTTGCATTTCTCGATTCGACGGTCGAGAAAGTACAACTCTATTTGCAAGGTGTCCACTGCTCTGAAGAGTGACACATTATCCCGAGCCTCTTCAAGCGCTTCAAACGAAGAAAATCGCCGCAATTTTCTCTATATGGCAACAGTTCCTTACAGTTATGGAAATTTCAGTTTCAGACGATTGCCCACGGGCTCCTATTACCGGCCGAATATCAGCGGGCTCCACCCTTCCCGCAGGTGTCTGGGATGATCGGCCAAGCGACAGAACAAAAGGAAGTCTTGGTCTGCAGCATGTCGACCTGACCCGTTTTGTTCTGCCAAAAAACAAAACGGAACGAAATCGAACGAGTTGGTGTGTTCATTTTTTCCACCCTCCGAGCCCAGGAAGAAACAGGGGACCGGTTCTTTGTCATCCCCTCCCAGTTATTGAAGTCAATGACTTGCATATCATCTGATGATAGGGATCACCGTGATTTTTATCTCTCCTCCGATCGTTGGTACTTCACAGCTATTTGATGATTGTTATTGCCGCACAAATGAAACCGAGATTTGTTCACAGGGCGGTAATGGAAGAGTTTATTACCCATTATGTAATAAAGGACTCGACTGACAGCGGCAATTGGCAATTGAATCTTTTGCCAGAGAGTCTCCCTTACAAGAACGACAAAAATCCGTGGATTCTCCGGTAAATCAGAATTCGGTTGAAATTGGGTCATTTGAGGTTGGGCAAAAGGGTGTTGTAGCGCCTTGATAGAGTTTATTTAATCTTCGTCTGATCAGAATGCCTCAGAAGCCGGCTTAAAGAATTTTCATCTGATAAGATGGAATTTAAATTTAAAAATAAAATCAAGGCTAAGAAGTAAAGTCATTTGAAATTCTAGTTATTACTTTATTTATTCGCTTATTTAAATTGAAATGCTTTCGTTTTTAAAATTTTTGCTACTGGATTTTCGTTGTTATAAAGTCATGGCACTCGCCACGGACACAGTCAGCGATTTAAGCCTCATCAGCTTTTCTTGTTTTGTAGTTGCTAAAAGGGACTATAAGAAGATCTATTAAAATAGTATTCGCCTGGTTCGTAAACAAATTTGAAGGGAAAAAAGAATTATCTGATTTATAAAATAATACAATGGCGCTCCGTCAAACATATTTGATTTTGTTCTTTTATCATACGTTCTCTTGGTTTTAAGGTATTTATAAACACGATGTTGTTCTTCTTGCTGCTTCTTAAGGCACTAGCCAAGGACAAGCTTGCTGAGGTAGTCAGCAATTTAAGCCTAATCAGCGTCTCTTGTTTTGTAGTAGCGCCAATTACACAGAACAACCATGCCCAAACCGGAACGTCCAGATCAAGGGGAAGATGCCCTCCCCCTAAGTCAGGACGCTGGGTGTTGTTATAAAGTTGATGCCGCAAGAACAATTAATGTCAATATCATTGTACTACATTTAATTTCTTGTTTTATGCAAAATAGTGTCTTTTGCAGAACCAACATATAATACGTAAACACGTGCCCGAGTCAGAGTATATCTGAAAAACATTTTAGTTCTGTGAAAAATAAACAGTATTGACATTCATGTATAAGATTCGGTTTGTTCAAGCATTAGGAAATAAAAAAAATGTATCAATGACTCATATTAAATATTAGTATTTAAATATAAAGTATCTTATCTAAAATTAACCTATGCCGTGAATTGTTCAATGTTCGGAGGATCATTTTTCGATGAAACTTTCACAGTAATTTGAAAAAAAAAAATCATAATTTCTTTATTTTTTTTAATTATACAAATAAAAGAATATAAAGATAAAAATTTAGCTAAATAGCTGTTCATCGCGTATTTTTCGAGGGTTGACAATCAGTCCATTTTCAATTGCATCTAGGGCGTTTTTTTTTTTTTTTTTTTTTTCATTTTAGAGTGTTTATTTTAATGATTTCAGAATATTATTATATCTTATTAGCGAGTAACATCTACTATAAATGCACCTTGTTTGAAAAAAATGTGAATTCCTTTGCAAACATCGCAACTAAATAGTGATTTTAAAAAATTACGTATTCAGAGGGTTAGCAAATGTTGACAATAATTATTCACAACTGAAAGAAATTGATTGAATCCCCCCTCCCTTTTTGAAAACTAATAGTACTAGGGCATATATATATAAATATATACGAGAAGAAGTTTCGAACTTCTCTTTCAATTAGTTATTGTCATTATAGATTGTACACTAGCAATACCTGCACGGCGTTGCCCGTGGCATAGCATCCAAGAAGAAAAATTAACTTTAAACTGAAGTCCAGCCTCCACTCGATATGACACGGGCATGTTACGCTACATCATACAAACATTATATATATATATATAAAGATAGTATGATGT
>JAOUZG010026641.1:19782241-19795555 GCA_026289955.1 Argiope argentata | reverse complement strand
ATATATATATATATATATATATATATATATATATATATATATATAGAAATTATCAAAAATAACTACAAGACCACTTTTATAGCAGACATTCAGAAATAATTAGGTTGTTAAAAAGGTTAAAATATGATATGTCCATAGACAAAACACCGGCGATCCTTTCGTTCATCGGTAGATTCATTCTGTCTCCGCAATTCAGTTGCAATGCGATTTAGAGAAAGATGGTTAATTCCGTTCATCAAAAGACTCTCCTCTCTTAAGTGTGAGCATTATTTCTCTGATATTTGTTAGCCGAACGTTTCTTTCCTCTTCCGGCCAGAACTGAATTTTTTTTTAGAAGGCATAGTGAGTAGTGAGTCTGATTTTTAAAATCAGACTTAAACAAAGAAATGTATAGCATATGTATGCCTCAGCTCTTCCAATTTGTACATTAACAATTTCAGGTGTTCACGGATAATTGCAAAGTTAAAATCGCAATGATAAAGCTCCAATTTTTATTTTGATATGAATTTAATGCACTAAAACCTTCTCCAATAAATGCTCAACAAAATGGTATAAATATCTCCAATATCCTTTAACTATTTCTCGAATATTTTATTGTGGTTCCAACATACAGACGCTTTCAGGAGACTTCATTTTATACTATGTATAGTTTGTATTTTCAGGGAACAATTTTCTACAAAGCTAATAAATTTTTAATGATGCCCCTGAAAGCAAACACCTATCCTAAAAATTTTAAATATAAAATTATGTAATTCTATTCATGTATTTTACATGCTGTCCCAGTATAATGCATTTTTATGGTTTTACATCTCAAAGAGACGATAACTATTTTATTTAGATCTAGTGAAAAAATGTTGCTTTAAGTCTCGATATTGTTGATGCTTTTTTTTTCTCTATAAAGGAATTATTACTTAGTGATATAGGTTAACTCATTCATTCTATCAGAGTCCGACTTAGCCCAGTTGGGGCCCGGGGCAAAAACTTCTTTGGGGCCACCTCTGATTCACTACTTTAGTAATGAAGAACATTCATAAAAGAATTTAACGTAAAATAAAGTGTCCACTCTATTTGGGGGGACCCACTTATGTGGGGGCCCGGGGCAATTACCCCTCCCTTAGTCAGGCCCTGCATTCATTCTTTCGCTTGACATTCACACACATTCATACATAAATAACCATATTACCAGGAAAAGGGAGAAAAGAAAAAGTGAGAAAGAGCTATCACTATTATAATGCCTTACAATTATGATAACGGAAAAGAAAATATGAGAAAACTCTTTAGTGAATTCTATATATTTTCTCCAGTGAATTCATAAAAGAGAAACTTGGCTCCGCTTCGAATAACCGATGGTAATCGTGCCGAAAATTATTTCCAAATGCTAATATATGCGTCCAGGGCGGGCCGAAGATGGGAGTTCCCATTTCTAGGAAATGAATCTTCCGAGCGGAAAGGCGCTTGGACAAAACAGGAAATGGTCAATATTAGCAAAATAGATAGAACTCTTCCCCTCCCCCCCACTGGCAGGCGTTCCCCTTCTTGGAGCATCATCTCAGATTTCGTTTCCTGGGATCCTCTTCACCAAAGACCAGTCCGTTTGTCTGTAACGAACAAAAAAGAAATCTCATGGAATTTTTTTTCCTTAATGAAAATATACAAAAAAATATTTTTGCTACAATTAAAAAATATCGTTTGTAGCATAATTGTAATATAATAATCAAAACACCGTCAATTACTGTGTTATATTTGACAGGAAGGTAGTGGGATCATTCAAAATTATTTCTCTTTCGGTCTTAGATAGCTACATGTGTAACACTTTTCTGGATGTTTTTCAAAAATAAATTAATTAAAATAATTAATTATATCAATCCCCATAGTGAAACAGATACCATGCAAATCCATTAAAGCTCAAAAATAACTAAATATTATTTATTAATAAATAATTTGATCATAACAGTTAATTAAATCATTAATTACCAAATTTCACGACGTTAGAGCTTTAAGTGCTCGTCTAAACTAGTTTAATTAATTTTAATTTTTCCCTTAAACATACAAATTATAATTTCTATTCCAAATCATGATGTGGAGGTGTTCGTGACCACTTTGTCAATCCGTATAATTCCGAAACAGCAAGTTGCTGTCGTTACCATTAAAAAAATTAACATATTTAAATATTTATGTAAAATTTTCAAACAGCTTAATCTGATAAATAACATTAAAATGCTTACTGTATGAAGTCAAGATTGACTCTAACTAAACCAACTGAATGAATTTATTTTAAATAACATTTTATTTGAGATATTCATCTGTAAAGCAGAATAATTTCTCTGGTTTAACTGGGACCGGAACAGATATTATGATTAATTATGTGTCCCTAATCGAAATTAAACATCTGCCTCATCCCGAATTTTATTTATAAGTAGATGAATGATCGAAATTCCATAAAAGTTATTAGTGGAACAAAAACTCTATCTTAAATTCCAAGCAAATTTGTATTATGTGTGTTACTGAGTATGCAGTTTCGAATTCAGAAGAAAGAAAGGGGAGGTGGGGATAAATTTTGACTGATAGAAGGGAAATGGCAATGATAAAAGTTAGCATAAAATAGAAGTTTTGAAATTATTTTGCTTATATAACAATACATAAAACAGTTGTTAACTAAACTACGATTTTAGAAACTTAGTCATTAAATTTTCCAAGTCAATCAATCAACCAAGTTTGATTGACTGATTGATGGGTATATGGGAATTTTAGCTGGAAAAGTCACCGATTTTACAAAAATTGGATCTAATAAATGGCAATTTTTTTTAGATTTCGAAGTAAAATATAGATTTGATTTATTTTCAAATAGTTTACTTCTAAGTTTCTTCCGTCTAAAGGTTGCAGAAAGCTTTTAAAATTACGCACAGCTTATTTGCATATAAGCACCATTCAATATTTGTTTTAAAACCAAGAGAGGAAAATCTGCATATGGTTCAAACCCTAGTATTCGTTCGGAAAGTGTAAAACTATTTTATTTTAATGTCGGTCATCCCATAGTTCAAATAAAAAAGACAATCACTTATACTGTTTGTTATAAATTTTTTAAAACATTCAACTAAAACTAAAATAATATCAGATTTCTGAGTTTTAAAATACATATAGAGTAATTAAATACTAGAGTTGTGCCATTTCCGATTTTCGAATACGTGTCTCTCCTGTAAAAATAAAACCTATCATAAAAATATTCCTTAATTAAATTAAAAGCGCATTAATGAATAATTTATATTATAAATAAATTTTAAATAAGCCATTTTTAAAGCATATTTTTCTTAGTCCATTGAAAAAACAGAATTTTATCATTTCCAATAAATATTGGGCTCTAATTAATGAAGTTAGTTAACAGTTAATGAAGTCTATGATTATAAATATTACAATTAATTTTCTTTTAACTATTTCACTACCAAATGACATTACTGATATGGATTCGATATTCAATAAATCTATTATGTTGTTGTTGTTGTTTTTATTAATGACACGACATGGACAAGAGCGGTGGTCCAAGAAAGAAACTGTACACACAACAGAATTAAGAGGAAGGATGCGTTGGAACAGAATTAAGAGGAAGGCCATGCCCCAATTTCTAGCCAAATACGATGGTTAATAGCGAATTCATATTGTTTATGCTCAATTTTATTTATACATATATATTGGTGTTGTTACTAATGCCCCTTGCCATGGACAAGCGCGCTGACGGTCACCAGCAATTTTAAGCCAAATGAGCGTCTCTTGTTTTGAAGTAGCGCCAACTAGGGCCGAGGGTACGACTTAGATACTCAATCATCATACTCGCTTGCACATCCCCTATTTAGGGGGGGACATTCACACACCTCACAAACAGCACATAGAAGAACAACCATGTCCGAACCGGGACTCCCATAACACGAGGAAGGCGTGCTATCTCTGTGCCATAAAGCCGGCAGCAATATAAGTAAAAATGCCAAATAACGAAATTTTGAAAACATAGCATTCGATTCCAGATATATTGAACCGTTTCAAGAAGCTGACAGAGGCTTTTTTAACCATATTGTCATCTACCTATGCCTGCGAGTGATTATTTTCACAGATGAATGACATTAAACAGAAGATTCACAGAAGAACAACCATGCCCTAACCGGGGCTCGAACCCGGGACGCCCAACAAGGAAGACGCGCTACCTCTGTGCCAGAACGCCGACATCAATTTATTATAAAATTTTTGATCTTATATGACATCTCTTCAATTTTCATAAAGCAATTTTTTGTAATCAATAACGTTGTCTGTCCTGAAAAAGGGTCGGCAAAGGGAGAAGTTAAAAGATCTGTCATGAGAGATAACCCCTATCTACACTGAACTACTATCTAGGTTATCAGAGATTCCCATATTTTCATTCTTCTGTAACAAGACTAAAAAAAATTATGTAATACTGTACAAAAAAATTGTTTATTATGTAATATTGCTCTTCTTCTTCCTGCTCTTTCAATTTTTTTTATTGCTTACTGAAGCAGACATAGAATAAATTTATTGAAAACATTCTTTTAAAAAATGCCCTTGCAAGAGTTTATATTTCTATTGTTCGTATTTTCAGTCTTGATAAAACCTTATTATAAATAATACGGAATAATGAATCAATCTTTTTATCTACTCCACTGCGTCATGATAGTACTTATAAGGAAATAAAATTTACATAGATCAATTGATTAACTAAGAATAAAATTCTCAAAACATTAAAATAGTATAGTATTATCCAGAAGACGTATAAGTTGTTTTCAGAATTTCGAAACCAGAAAATCGAAAGTGAGTGCAAAATTGAATACAATATCTTATCTTTAAAAACATGAGGCAAATCAAATTAAATTAAAGTGTAGAAATAAACAATGAACTAAATTTCATCTATATAAATTGTTAGCTTAAAAAAAAATTCTATTTTGAGAATTTATTGAGTATTGGTAAAATGTGTGTTTAGCATAAACAGTGTCAATAAATTCATCCAAAAAAACGACAAAAAAAGTTTCTTTTTTATATTTTTGTTCGAAGGTTAGGCTTCTTTAATTTCCCCCCTTCTAGATTATAAATAACTTTTAAAATTAACTGTTCCATTGTATACGGGTTTTTTTTAATAAGAGGGGGAGGGTGTTTTCATGATTTTCATTTCTATTCTTTGTGGAGGGTTCCGAACTAGACATCTGCCAGGGATCGCTGGGCTAAAAGGGGCTGTAGGATAGGTCAATTAAAAATATTATTCTTATGGCACTTAAATAAATGAATTTAAAAAGAGAGAAATAATTGAATTATACAATAATGGAGATCGGTCCGTCAAGCATATTTCTTTTGGGTTTTTTTTATACAGTATCTTGGTTTTAAAGTATTTGTAAACACGATGTTGTTGTTGTTGTTTCTCATGTCACTTGCCAAGCACAAGCTCGCCGAGGTAGTCAATGAGTTAAACCTTTAACAGCGTCTCTTGTTTTGCAGCAGCGTCAACTAGGGCGAAGCATATGCCTTTTGCTATTCACACATCGCATGCGTTTGCACAGCCCACATTCACACACTTTACAAATAGAACACAGAAGAACAACCATACCCGAACCAGGACTCGATCACTGGACACCAAGACCAAGGAGAAAACGCGCTGCTCCTATGCCAGGAAGCCGGAATAAACATGATGTATCCAGGGCCCGACTTAGCCTAGTTGGGGCCAAAGGCGAAAACGGGCCCCCCTGTGCGTTACTACTTTAATGATGAAATTCATTAAAGAAGGAAACGTAAAATAAAATTTATATTCGTTGTGGGGCCCCCACATAATTGGCGGTCCCGGGTCAACTTCTCCGTATGTCCCTGTCTTTGTTGGTCCTGGATGTATCTTCTCAAATACAACTGTGAGCCAACACAAATGCCCAGCAATCAGGATTCATAAGAAATAAAAACATTTCGATTTTCACAAAGTTACGAAAATGAAAAATTAAAACATATCACTTTTATGTTTATCTTTTAAAAAAATGTAACAAAATTCCGTTGTCTATTCCTTTGACAACTCCAAGTATTAGAGCTTATTTTTCTGTCGTTAATCTTGTTCTGTCATCAATGCTCTGTGTACCCCTATTCTGCCGTTTTATACATAATTACTAACTTCTACAAACATACCTATCAATGTGAATGTTACAATCTTTTTTTCATGTACATCCTGAGACTCTTTCAAGTACTGTTTGAAGTAAACGAACCATTAGTTGATAAAAGTTGTTCTAGGGCACTTCTGATTGAAGTTCGAAAATCTAGTCTCTTTATTTAAACATCTTCATGTTCGTATGGTGGGTAAGCTTAGAGAATTGAGTGCTACCTTAGACATCGCTTCCAATTCAGATTTATAAGATATTTCTCTTTTCGAATTAAAGTGGAACAATAAGACTAATAAAAAAATTAATCATTTTTTAACTACCGATAGAAAAATAGTAATAGTCATTTTAAAAAATTAATCGCACTTTCAGCATTAATATAACATTAGACAGCCACCTTTGCTACGTTTAAACAATCCACGAAACATAAAAGAAATAGCGTATAAAAAGTAACACAACCTTGTATTTTGTACCAAATAGCGTATTCTAAATTAAGATAATACGCGATCTGCATAATCATTCTCAGCACCTTTCGCTGAAAGGACAAAAAGTATTATTTGAATATGGATATTCCCAGCTCTTATGCAACTCAGAAACGTGGAAATGAATACGTTAATGATGCGACATTTGCCTGGGTTTTCAGATTTTCCCAACAACTTTCTTTACCAGCTACGTAGTTTCACAAAAAAAGGAAAAAAAGTATTTCTGTATAAAATAATTTTATACCTGTTATTCCGTTCAATTATAAATGGGTGTGCAGTTTAAGAGTGGACAGAGCATGTTAAACAAAGTGAACTGCAATAGGGGGGGATATTTTCTTTACAGAACAAATTAATTATGATATATAGGTTTAAATGAAATCTGCAATGCATATTTCAATGTATTATGTCAGAACCTAATTTCTTGAACGGCCAAGCACCACGTGCTCGTGCGAGTTAAATTATATTTTCATTTATTTTAATTGTTTCATTGAATGAGTCATTTTCGTACTGCACACGATACAAAAAACTTTGTCTCGTATTTATTGTTTAAAAATATCGCATTTCCTATTGATTTCCTTTCATATAATCACGTGCTCCAAATGATATTTTTCTAGGTTTTATTTACTGTAGTCATGAACTAATTTTTTAAATCAGAGCTTTTCTAAATGCGATGGCAACGCGTTATTAAAAGCGGATTTTTTAAAGATGCGACTGCAGATAATAAAATTTTTATTTTTCGCCTACGGATTTTTGTTGATGTCAGAAAACCTCATTCCCAAAACAATATCATGATCTGACATGATAAAAAAAGTATTTTTTAAATAAAATAACTATATACCTATTATTCCGTTCAATCATAAATGGGTGTACAGTTTAAGGGTGGACATAATTTTAATGACGCTCACATAATAAGCAAGAAGAACTGCAAAAGAGGGAGATATTCTCTTCACAGCATTTTTATGATCAGATGTCTAAGCATAACCAACATATAATTGATTTTCTATTTGTGATTCATAAAGTGTACTGAGTTTATATTAAATACCTCAGGCAGCATTTCTTATTACAAATCAACAAATAATTTATATTAAACCATTTGAAAGGTCTCCCCAAAACTTTCTCGCACACTTTCCTATTAAACTTATCATGTCGGAGAAAATTTGCACAACTTTAGTATACAATAGTTGTGAAATATTTTTTGGCATGAATTTAGCATTTTTATTGAATCTATAATGACATCCACGGTGAGTTTTTTTTAACGATTAATCCATGGCATGGCGTTAATAGCATCCAAAAATCGAATTTGAACTCTAGACTCTGTTTTCCTGAACCGGCTGAAACAAAATTTGACGCAAAACTGCACTTGTGGTCATTAAATCTCACATCAAATATCACATAGTGAATTTAAATTATCGCGTTTACAGATTTCTAGAAGCACAGATAGACGGACAGTCAATCTCTTTTTATTTTCACTCAAAACTTGACAGGTGTCTACATAATAGATGTTAAATATGCATACCGGATCTTATCTATCTAGCTCTTCGTTTTGTAGCCATTGTGTTAACTTATAATCGAACGGCCGGACAGACGAACTTCCTCTAAATAGATTTTATACCAAAATTTGATAGAAATCCGAAAATTTGTTTAAAGACTATCTCAAATTTCAATGAACTGGAACAAACCATTTTTTAGTAATATTTTTCGCAGTCGGACAGACATTTTCCAAAAATGTGTTTTTCGGACTCATGGAGGTCTAAAACAAGAAAATTTGTCAAAATCTCAAGTGTGAATTTTTTTTTAACGATTGCTTTACTTTCTCATTAAAGTATGCGAGAAAGTAAAAATTATATGCCTGTATATAATTTCATAAGTTCATGTCTGATAATATTACTTTGCCCACTTTCACTATAGATGAAATAGAGTAATATTCATATTTGTCTTATAAGTAATACCCAAAATGATAAAAATAATAGAATGTATTTGAAGCAAATCGTAATTAATATATATAATAACTTTAACCGGCTACTCTGAACCACCCGAAGGCATGCGGAAAAATCTGAATGACCGAACCGTCGTGACAGCAACACTGGTGAGCCGTAAGTTCCATCACCGGCCAAGATACAATCCTTCCCGTAGGATGGTTCTTACCATCGACTGGAGGTAGCTTATCCACACCATTTCTATATCCATCAGGGTGGCGGGAGCCAACAGCCATAACAAAAGCTTCTCATACTCATTTCTGAGGTGCCCTAGGTGGGATAAAAATATTGGCAAATTAAACTATGAAATCTTTAATTCAGTGGGAAAATGCTTTAATACTTTATTTACCGAATTATTTCATCACCAAATTTTCTATTTAATTTTTAGACCATTAGTTAAGTTTATGTTCAGAATAAGCACAGATAAGAGGGAAATTTTTTAAAAAAAATTATTAATTAATTTTATTAATAGTTAATTATTTTTTATTGAAATCTGCAGTTTGTTGTCTGAAATGTACTTTTCGTGTTCTTTATAATACTGTTAGAAAAAAAAAGATAATATTGTGAAGAAATCAACTTGATTTTAACGGTATTTTTAAGCATCATCTGTAAATAAAGATTTAATACTTGATTTTATTATTTATATTTTTTGTTGGTTATTATTAATTTCGTATTTTACAGTGTGTTTGGCGTCGCGTATTCAGATCTAACTTTTCCCGCTATTAAAAAGAAAAAAAGAAAATCAAGCAATTTTTATTCGTATTAATGTTTTCCCCGGCAAGAACTATTTCATTGTTTCGAAGTTTTAGAATTAAAATTTGGTTTTTCTATTTCTTCCAACAACACCCTACATCCTCCTGGCTTGATAGCTTTCAGATCGTTCAAGAGGTCCTAGACTGAAGTGCTGCTGAAAATCTAATCACTTCAGATGATAAAAAGCGCTTACTACTAGATTACAGCCTTCAAAAGAGCATCAACACCCAATTTCTCCCGTTTTCGGTTTTCAACAATCAAAATCCGATGCCACCATATCCTCTTATCTTGATTTTTCGCCAAATTTGGTAAGAAAAAAAAATCAGGAATTCTCCCGCTCAAACTGAAATGTCCCGAATTTTATTTTCCTACGTCATAACAGTCCACGTCGTACTTCAACCTTGGCCTACTCGCATTAAATTGCCCATTCTGGTATCACACCTGTTCCTCAGAGGAACAACTGGATAAATCCCATCAGAAATGTTTGAGTTCAAGGCACTTAAACGACAGCCAGACCGTTCGCCAATAACGCAGGAGCGCGCTATTTGGCTGCGTTATCTGAGTCATTTACGTAAAACGTAGCAGCCGAGTCACGAGTTGAAAGAATGTAGCAAACTCGCGCAAACAATCGCAGCAACAGCTACCACTATCGGTGTGTTGGCGCCAATCGGTTCGAACATGCGCTTCAAGGCTATTATCGGAATAGTTTTGTCACCAAAACCAGGAAATGATCTGTAAAGAGGTGAAATCAACACGCTCGTAAATGAAGTTTTTAACATGGGAGAAAAAGTGATAACATTGGAGAGATGTTACAAAGTTAAGGACTAGTTTTGTCGTGTTATTCGAATTGGTTTTTGTTATCATAGCGAATGAAGTTAGGATGATTTACTCTTTTTTTTAAATGTCATAAGGTTTTTCTTTCGGCGTTGTTGGTACAAACACACACAGAACATAAATATTACGATTTGTTTCCTCATTTGAGTTTTTTAACACTACGAAAGAAATTGTGATGATTTTTTTTCTTTCATTTTCTGAATCATTTTTTTTTCTTCAAATCCTTCGATTAGTTCACACCCTCCCGATATATATTTACATATACATGTAACATTATTATTTGTTGAAAATGCAAGGTGGTTTCGAAGACTTCGATGACACTTTGAATTTTTAAGTTCGTTTTATCAGGGCCTGACTAAGGCAGGGGCAGCTGTCCCAGGCCCCCACATAAGAGGGCCCCCAAATCGAATAGAATTTTTATTTTACGCTTCTTTCTTTTATGAATGTCCTTCGTTACAAAAGTAGTAAAGCAGAGGGGGCCCCAAAAAAGTTTTTCCCCTGGCCTCAATTATGCTAAGTCGGGCCCTGAATACGTAAATTATTAAAATACAGTACAATCTTGATAATCTGGTTCCCAATTATCCGATCTAATTTTCTTTTATCGTGAGAAATGAAAAAGCCAAAGCATTGCTATAGCACCATTGTGAAAGCATTGAAAGTAGGCATTTGTTTTTGCGAAAGCATTGAAGTCGGGCCCTACGTTTTATTCCATCACGGGAAGCACGCATTATTTACTAACTGAAGCTACGAGCACCACACAGAACGACACAAAACGGAATGACGAAAAGCTGACGAAACTTTTATAATATAAATATATTCTTTTAGATTTTAAGAGGGATCATTGACACATGTACATCACTGGGATCTTTTTAAAGGTATGTGCTTCTCTGGAAAATTTTTATCACTTCACTCGGAGTGTGGGAATTAGTAGACTTTTAGCCGATTCAGCAATTTTACAAAGCTTCTGTTGAATTAATTAACTAGAGCGAGTGAAATGGATCAGGAAATAAGAGAATATTTTTAGAATGATGTCACTATGGGCAAAATTACGATAAAAATTTGGAAATTAATTTGAATTTAAATAAAGAATTCGAAATATCATTACATGAATGGGTATAGATACCCTGTTCAAGTTTTTAGTTTAAAAAAAATACTTTTTATTCATCCACTCAAGTGCAAATACAATGTTTTAAAACTTATAGTGGATGACACTTGATGTTAATACAGTTTTTCAAACATTAATTCATTAATTTGGTTAATTTTTTATGAATTAATAAAAAACTAACTTTCTCGCCGAAAAATCTTCATTTCTTTCCGCCTAATGAGTAACACTTCAGTTTTTTTGTTTTGTTCCCACGCTAATGAGGATAGGTTTACCGTGTTTTCGATCGATTATTTCAAACGATTCTGTTTATTTTCTTAGTGTTTTTTGTATTTAAAAACTAAATAGTGATAACTAATGTTTTTTCTGATTCATTTTCAAGTACTTTTAAATTAAAATAATATAGAATAAAGAAACAATTTCTAATCTGCATTGCGTTACCCCAACTAGCGTAGAAAATTCTTGCATTTTCGTTGCCGGGATTGGCACTGAAGATTCATGCATGCGTAGCGTATTCTGATTTATTTTCAACGGACACAGACTTGATTTTGTTTTGGTCAGACATAGTTTTATGACAAATTATATTATTTGTAATTATTTTATAAAAAATAAAATAATTTTTTTTCTCTGTTGACCTAATTAGGAATTGACTTAATTTTTTAAAATATTATTTATTGTCTTTTTTTTTCTTTCGGAATACTTGTTAAAATATAGCATTGAAATATGGGCGGCATTCAATATATTCTTAAAATTTTACACACGTTTGTTCATAAAATATCTGTGAAACTTTCCGGTTAGGGTTACAAAGTGTTAGACTGGCTAGAACATGACGACCTTGAAAGAAGAAGGTAACAATAAAACCTCAAGAAATGCTAGAAATTTGCGCTATTTTTCTTTATGGCATTTTGAACGAGATTAAAAAAATTTTTTTTGGTTATTAGGCATTTTCTTAGATACTGGTGACTTGATATTTCTTTACGGAGTGAATAAGAATATTTATAGATAGGAAGTGCTATTTCAATGCCATAGTAATGTTATTTTGATAATAAAATAACGTTACTATGAAAAAAAAACTAATCTATTTTAATATGTTTTATTTAAACTGATTATATTTTCTGAACTTCAGCCTAAGGCACTTTAATTATTATTTTGTTAATTAGGATGCTGAGCAGCGTAAATAATAAATAATAATATTAATTAAAATATTTGTATTTATAAGGGATTTTTTTATCTCCAGTAATATAAAAGGGAAATGTGCATGTGTTGGTTCTGAACACGACAGAGAGCTTGAAATCAGAGCTACCAAATTTGGCACAGATCATATTTTAGAAGGTGGGAATGTGCCCTTAAAGATAATTTTTTTTTTAATTTTTAAGAATTGATCATTTAATCATACTAAATTAATTGTACCTAAATTTAAATGATTTTTAATTTTTTGTGCATAATTGTTAACAATAAAGTTCATTCCTGAATTAAAGTTCAAATAACATTCATTTTTTTTAGAAAATATTTAATAGCAAGATTTTCGTTCTTTGTTGCTAGCCAAAGGAGAAATTAGGAATAAGAAAGTGAAGTTATTGAAAATAAATGCAATAAAAATTAGAAAATAGATTCTGCTGGTAAATTATATTTTTTATCAGCACAATCATATCACTCAGTCTTGGTTATATTTGGATGGCTTGTATATTCACAGAACATTATAGTAGATATAAGATTATTAAAATAATACAGTTTGAGGCTTAAGAATATTTTTTTTTGGGGGGGGGGGAGAGGGAGTAATCAGGAACATCAAATTTTATATAAGAGATTTGATTGACAACACCACAAACGATATTCTTGGCAAACTATCTACAACAGTTTCCAAAGATAGCAAGTGAGGTATATTTGTTAAAAACGGAAAGGGAAATAGGTGTAAATAGAGTAATTTGCTGGTACTTGTACTAATATGTATCCGGTCTAATTTATTTATAACAGTCATATGAAGTTGAATAGTTACCATGTAAATTAAAGTCTAAAATTTTAATGGAATATATATATAT
>JAOUZG010026641.1:19764311-19782141 GCA_026289955.1 Argiope argentata | reverse complement strand
ACTTATTTTATTATTCTTTAAAAATATGAACTAAATAATGATGAATAAAAGATCAGAATAATCCGGAGCATTTATTTCTGACTTGGGAGACTTTCGTTATGGAAAATAGAATCGGACGTAAGAATTGTCTCCATCAGACTTGCGTCGTCTGAGCACTGTGTAGTTAGTTCATTTTGGAAATTCTACATTTCCTTAACTACTATCGATTCTCCCGCTGATATTTGTAGATGGGGGAAACAGCACCATTTTGCTCAATGTGTAATAGTGCCATGTCTGTTTTACACATTCTTGTGGAGTGTCCACGATTTTCTCTCCACCCTCTTGCATGTTTTCTGAAATCTCGCCCTGAATTGGGCTAGTTGCTGTCCAAAACCTCGCAAGTTGGCTGTTTTAGTTAGTTTTTTTTTTTAAAAAAAATATTGGTTTTTATAATCATGTATAAACATTAACCGTACTTTTTAGTTCAGAACCATACCTTACTTCATTGTTACGCTTTTTCAGGACTCATAGATTTAGGCTATTAGACATATTGATTTTGTAATCATTCCATATTTTAATTTTATTATAAACTGATACAAGTATTTTAAACTTAAGAGTGTGGCGTAAAGACGTCATAGCCAAAGATGACTTTTGAGCCATAAAACAATAAATTCGACTTAACTCCGTAACTACTGTCTCAAAAATTGATAAATAAATAAAAATAGTGTCCATCCCCGGAGTTATTGAATTGTCAGCACTATGCAACCGGAAGTTGGATTAAAATCATGGACAAATCTGGGCTCCTATTGTATTCAGGGAAAAAAGATTGATTCAAGTGTCTCCAAAATATTACAGAATGTTAGATTACTTATGTTTGAATTCGATTCAGAGGTGGGTTTCCGAATAGACAAATTAATTAGGCAGGCCGCTAAGAACCCTAAGCTGAGAGGGGGATTCAGACAGGCCGATTCAAAACTTTTAATTTCTTAGTCGTCAAAAAAATATTTGTAAAAAAGTATAAATTATAAATTATTAGCATACTATTATATTTCGTCAAGTATAATTAGTCAGGTTCTTACTTGTTTCATTAAGTACACTTAGTTACTAGAATATTTAGAAATTGGGACACCTGTTTCAATAATATTGAATTTTTAATATTGCTTCCTTATACAGTTAGTTTCGTGATAAGAAAGAGTTGCACAGATAGCTCTAACAGATGCAGATTAGAGTTGTTCAGTGACCCCTTGTCTTGGCAACGGATTTGAAGAATTTGGCGACTAAAATGAAGGACCTAGAATGAGCGAGAATCTTGGTGATAGCTTCATCAGGAATACTGTTCCAGTGTTTAAACGAGAACATTCGATGAACTGGGCCACAGGCTATAGAAACACAGGCTATAGAACTTATTGTGTTGTTGGTGTAGTGAATTGAGTTGAAGTCAAATGAGCGAAGTCTCCAACGAATTCTCCGATGTTTTGTATTGATACAGTTTATTAGCAATTTCTCCTTGCATGTTTATTACAATTGCTTTTCATATGTAAACATTGGCTGTGCTTTTTCCCTGAATTCGTATTTTTGTGTAGGGCAAAGCAATAAAAAATTCATCTGCGTCTTCTCTTTTCCTTATGTATAATTGGCCATCTTGCCACCTCTGAACGTAACAGTATCGATAGGATCCATCTGAGCATGTTAAACTTTCTTTGTTGACCTCCACGGAGAAATTTTTGATTTTTTCTGAATAAATATCGATTATAAAAATGGATGTTGGGCAGAATGGAGTTATAAAATCGTTAAATAAAAACAAATTCTTAAAATAAAACAATTTTTTAAAAAAAATGTTAAGTTATATAATTATACATCAATGCTTGCTAAAAATTTGCTTAAATCTGTAACTTAATTAACATTCTTTTTTATAGTAAGAGATTCGTAATGTACACTGTACGAGATTGCTGAATATCTAAATTTGTCACTCATTCAACTGGTACACTTACTATAGTTTGGAAAAATTTGAATGAAATTACGATAAAGTCACTTAAAGATAATATCTTACAATACTGAGAGTCAAAAACAATTGCAAACATAATTCGAATAATGACAACATTCACAATTAAGACTGGTTCTGTTAAAAACGTTCCTCGCCACAGACGCCAAGGCATGTTGGTATTTCATATCATTCATATTTTTATTCCAACCATTTATTGGGGACAATAATAGCCATTGCATGCCTGTTTCACTCCAATCCCTTCGATGTTAACTTTGTTACAAGATTCTGCCTCTTCTCTTTGGCGCCTCAATCAGCATACATTGACTTTGCATTCCGAAAGCCAAGTTAGAAATTGAATTGCTTTCAATAACTTCATTCCACTGATTCAAGCCAACTGATGATCGATTTTGGCGAAAAACGGAACAAGACGTGGAGTTACCGAGAATGAGTGGCTTAACAACACGATACAAATGAATTATAACAAATAACATAACTGTAACAAATGTAGGATCCTAACAGAGGTTGGAGGTTACATGATTAGAGCGATGGTTAGTATGATGTTCTTAAAAACTCGATTAGTTTTTTTTTTTTCATTTTTAAACATAATTTATTTATTCTAAACATAACAAATTTCATGCACCGGGTGTCCAAAAAGTTCCCGTACTCCAAATTTAAAAAATCATTGTCCATGATTTTTTTTTCAAGCATATTAAATTTTGCCATACCAGTAATGAAACCATGGACATGCTTGAAGCTTTTTTTCGGCGATCGACTTATCTCAAAAAAATTTTGACCACCTCGATCCCCTGATCTGACCATCCCGAACTTTTTTCTGTGGGGATATTTAAAGGACAAAGTTTATGAAGGTGATCCTCATACGAAAGATGATTTGAAAATCGCAATTACCCAAAGGATACAAGAAATCACTCCTGGCATGTTAAAACGTGTTTCGAAAAACATGCGCAAACGAGTTCAGCTTTGTCTCCAAGAAAGGGGTGAACATTTATTATAAATGTAAGTTCAATATTTTTTCCTTAGTTATGTTAAAAGTGCTTTTTATCATTGGCATAAAAAAAATTCTTTTTAAACCTGTTGTTTTTATAAAATGAATTCACAAATCCTCAGTACGGGAACTTTTTGAACACCCGGTATTAGATGAATCAAGATATTTACAAATGGTGGGCCATCGATTATCTTGTTCAACAATGAAACATTTTGGAATTTATTTTTAATTAAGTTGTGTGATTTGTCAACATGTGTGTAAGTCATAGAACAGACTCTGCGACCCGCTGCGAAGGCCTACGGATTAACCATAAACAGTGAATGACCGGACCGCCGCCGCAGCAATTAGCGGGAACTGTGGTTGAGTACTAATGGCCATCACCGGCGACGGTACAACCCTTCCCGTAGGAAGTACGTCCCATCATCGATGAGAGGAACCTAACCTCCACCTATTAGTGTACCCACCGGGTTGGCGAGATCCAACCACCATACCGGAAGTATCTTATCCCCAATTACAAGGTGCTCCCGGGGGGTCAGCATTTGTATTAATTGGATTTTCCACTGTTAACTCCATGATATGTGAAATGTATCTGAATCTAAACCAAAGTATAGATGGCCGGACTGATAGTGGTCGCAAATCTTATGTATGGTAAATTTTATTATGTAGGAAGTAAGATGTCTTCTTTGTGGCCGAAGGGTTCCAGGTTCAAACCTTCCCATCGAAGAATTGTTGTGGAAGCGAATCTGGTGGACGTTAAATCTGTCAGGGACAAATGTCCGCCAGATGGTGTGGTGTGGAAGTTAGGAGAAAGGGTGTTTGCCGTCTCAGACGTCGTTTTCATGATTTGAGCACGGTTCAAAATTGCAAAGTCAGTCCCAATACAGCCCTAGAATCGATTTGAAATGAGACAAAAGATTTTTTTGTAATGAAGACGAAATACTTCGCGTTATTGTTGAGAACAGGGTCCGATTTAGCCTAATTGGGGCATGGGGCAAAAACATCTGTGAAGCGCTCCTCTGTCTCCTTTTTTTTTTTTGTCTTTTAAAATCAATGTTAAAAAAAGTTTATCAAAGAAGGGGATGTAAAATAAACTTTCTATTTGATTTGGGGGGGCCCTAAGGCAACTGCCCCGTATGTCTCACACATCAAGGAGCCAAAAAGACCGCCCACTTCGCTCATCGGATTTCACTGCTGAAACATTCATTTCATTTTTGCGGTTTCGCCTAAATTATAATACTTAATGCTGAGGTCAGTGAACCGACAGCGTCTGTCGAAACAAATTGCAACTTAACATGCTTGGCGACATTTGCAATTTCACCATTCAGCAGTTCGAAAAATCACTTTTATATTAATTAAATAACTACAATAAAGTTCACTCCAAAAAAAGTTAAAATTTTCACTATAAATTTTACTAACATTAAATAATGAAATAATAATTCTTCACATTATTATATATGTCTTAAAACATTACTGATATTCATCGTGAATTAGATTTTTTTATCATGTCAGAACAAGATGTTTTGGGGATGAGGTTTTTTCCATCAACAAAAATCCATAGGCGAAAAATAAAAATTTTATTATCTGCACGATCATCTCAAAAAAATCGGCTTTTAATAATGCGTTGCCATTGCATTTACAAAAGCTCTGATTTTTAAAAAAATAAGTTAATAACTACAGCAAATGAAATCTACAAAAATGTCATTTTTAGCACGCGATTATATCAAATGAAATAAATAGGAAATGTTATATTTTTTGAAACAATAAATGCGAGACAAAGTTTTTTGGATCGTTTTCAATACTAAAGTGATTCATTCAATAAAAGCATTAAAATGAATAAAAAATATAATTTAACTCGCGCGAGCACGTTACGATTGGCCGTTCAAGGAATGATGTTCTGACATGACACACTGAAATATGCATGGCAGATTTCATTTTAATCTCTTTTTTAACTTTTTATTGTTGTTTCTTATGGCACTTGCCCTGGACAAGCTTGCTGAGGTAGTCAGACATTCAAATCTATTCATTGTCTCTTGTCTTGTAGTAACGCCAACTAGGGCCAAGAATACGACTTTTGCTATTCACTCATCACATTCGCTTGCACAGCTAACATTTACACTATTAACAGATAGAACACAGAAGAACAAACCATGCCCAAACTGGGACTCGATTCCTGGACACCCAGTTCACGGCGAAAACGCACTACGAGTTTTTAGCCGAAAGGAGTGTCTCTTGATTTGAAATAGCGCCAACGAGGACCGAGAGTACGGCTTAGTCGCTAGCACAGCCCTTTTCTACAGGGGGGGGGGGCATTCATGCACTTTAAAGACAGAACACAGAAGAACGACCATGTCCGAACCGGGACTCGAATTTGGGAGGTCGAGATCTCGGGGAAGACGCGGTATCCATCCTATATGTAAATATATATATTGTGGCAACTTGTTCTAGATCCCTGACCCCAACCTATTCTCTAAATTATTTTTTAAAGTTAATTTTTCATTCTTTTAAGGAATTTGGATACTTATTTACTCTCTAAATTGATCAATAAAATTAGAGAAGATAAATTGAAAGTGGGTGAAAGGCAGGAAATGATTGAAGAGGCCATATAGATACAATCCGAGGTTGGTGGGCGAGCATTAAGACGTCTACGCCACAACTTTGTGATTTATCTGAAGACTAAAAGCAAGCCTTTGATTTTGGATGCATTAGAGCTGCAGAAAGGTCAAACGGGGCTTCAAACGACAAATTGCTTTTTTTTTTCAATTTATTCCCAAGTTTATCTTTATTTTCTATAAATTTTAATCTTCTTCCCTTTTTTCCCCTCTCCGCCTTTTGGTTGTTCGTGAATTCCGGTTTCGATTCTTGCTATCTAGACATGAGCGCGCATGACTGACTTTTTAAAAACTTTTTTTTTTTTTGTTAAAAATCATTTTTTGAAATAGAAAAAAGAAAAAGGATTGCGGATATGGATAGCTTCTAAAATACTAGATTTTACACGATTTTCTATATAACTACAACTAACCTAAAAACAATTTATTTACAGAGCGTACCTGAAATAAAGATTAAAATGGAATCTGCTATGCATATTTCAATGTATCATGTCAGAACATCATTTCTTGAACGGCCAAGCACCACGTGCTCGTGCGAGTTAAATTATATTTTTATTCATTTTCATTGTTTCATCGAATGAGTCACTTTACCATAGCAAACGATCCAAAACACTTCGTCTCGCATTGATAGTTAAAAAAATATCGCGTTTCCTATTTATTTCATTTCATATAATCGCGTGCTCAAAATGACATTTTTCTAGGTTTTATTCGCTGTAGACATTAACTAATCTTTTTTAAAAAATCAGAGCTTTTGTAAATGGGATGGCAATATGTTATTAAAAGCTTATTTTTTTAGATGCTCGTGCGCATAAAAAATTTTTACTTTTCCCCTACGGATTTTTGTTGATGCCAGAAAACCTTATTCCCAAGACAATATCATGCACTGTCATGGTAATAAACAGGATCGTTTGAAATAACCGATCGAAAACATGTTAAGCCTAACCTCATTAGTGTGGAAAAAAACAACAACTGAAGTCTTACTCAATTGATAGCTGAGAATTGAAGGTTTTTGGCGGGAAAGTAAGAAAAGTGTCTTTTTTACTATTTTCTCTCAATTTCTCCGGTCCCTCCCCATATATTAGAACCTTTCTCGTGTCTAACCGGAAATATTTTTAAAAAATTAGCCGAATTGGTCGAGCCGATCTCGAATAGCAACACATTTGGTGATTCATTTTTATTTATATAGATTATACGCAATCAAAAGGCTGAGCATTTCAGATCATTTATTGCAGATTTTTATTGATAATCTTTTTAGTGAGCATTTATCTTGGACCCATCGTATCTATACGTGTCGGATAGAAAATCTAATAATTTTATCTGCTAAATTATTATTTCAGCATTCATACAATTTTCTATTGACTGTACCACAAGGAATTCATTTCATATATTGGTTATTTAATATGTACTATTATTATATAATTATTATTTAATATTATTATTAAACTTGTAACGTGATATTTTTTAAATGCAACAATTTTCATACGAAACTTTGGAATTAAAAAAAAATTGGACCATTTATGTGTAAAGCAATTTTTTTTTTGAAATTATAATCTCTCGATAAATATTTTCAAGTACTTCTAATTTCCCCAAATTGACCCTCCACCTCTGTATATAGAATGACTTATTTGGCACTATCGCATTCTTCAAAATTAAGATCTTATGGGGAAAATGTATTAAAGGATTTCACAATAAACCAGCCGAAATGGTCTCCCTAAAACTTTCTCGTGTACAACATCTTAAGGGGTTATCCCTGAGAATACCTTACACGGCATTGGCGCACAATAATTACAAAATATTAACTTTTGGCGTGAATTTAGCATTCGGACAAAATTATTCATGTCACTCTTGGCGATTAATCCCTTCGTATGCGGTTAATAGTATCAAAAACCTAATTAGTGCTTTAAAAACACCTTTCTCAACCTATTAAAACCAAAATTTGACGACAAAAACTGCACTTGTATTCACAAAATCACAAATTCGATGCATAGAATTCATAGCTTTTTGCATTATCGCATTTATATGTTTATAGAATTGCAGACAGACAGACTGTCAATTCCTTGTTGAATTTGACTCGGAATTTGGTAGATGGCTACAATGCAGATGTTAAATATGTGCATAGAGTTTTATGCGTCTAGTTTCGTTTTGTAATCTTCGTGTTAACTTATTTTCGAAAAGACGGGCTTCTTCTTATCAGACTTTGATAGAAAACTCCAAATTTAGTGTAAAAATTGTATACCAAATTTCGCTCAGGCATTTTTGTCTTATCCCTGTCATAGACAGACAGTCTAACTGATATTGTCTAAAAATGGGTTTTCGAACTCAGAGAGGTCTTAAAACGGGGATTCGCCAAAATCCCGAGTTCGAATTTTTGACCATTTCTAAACTTTTTTTCTATACTACGGATACGAGAAAGTTAAATAAATATATTTGTTGTTGTTGTTCCGCTTTACAACGGAAGGAGAGGTGCAGTAATAACTAAAGGTAAGACCCTTGACCACCAGAGGGCAGAAGTCTGATGACTAGCTCACACCCGCCACAAACCCTTTTTACGGGGCGGACCATTCATGCGTTTCATTCATTCATTCATCGACAGAACGTAATTTAGATCTGGTACAGAGGACGATTACCTCTGACCCAGTACCCCCAGTGATATCACTCTCGACATGGAAGACTTTGCAACCACGAGAGATTTTATGAGCGCCAGCTATCACACACACAGAGAATCTTCGACTGGCGGTTTCGAACTCGCAGCCCAAGGGATGCGAATCCAATTCCCCTATCAACCAGGCTATCCGGTCCAAAAGATCTCTCTCTCTCTCTCTCTCTCTCTCTCTCTCTCTCTATATATATATATATATATATATATATATATATATATATATATATATGTCGTCGTTGATGATGACGTGTCCGTTTTACTACGGAAAGAGGGGTGCAGTAGCTTCTGAGGGTATGGACCCCTGAGCACCCAAAGGCAGAAATCTAAGTTCTAACTCATATGAAATGACACACAAACATGCGCTTGCACAACTCCTTTTTACAGGGGGAGGGGGCACATTCACACACCTCACAGAGAACACGCAGGAGAACAACCATGCCGTAACGGGAAGTCGAACTGGACGCCCAGATCCCGAGGAAGACGTGAAATGGGCGTCAGGGTTCGAGACGTGACGCCGGCAATGCAGCCATTTGAAGTGAGTAATAAAAAGAGCTGACAGTTGACGTAGATATTTAAAATTTTCGCAATACAAAAAGCAGAATTTTTTCATCCCTCTCACACCTAAAATCTCTTCTTTCACCAGCATTCAGTTTATTGTAAAACACACACTTTATAAGCCTTGTTTAAACATTCACTTCACTTCTTCCAAAATAAAAGGCAATACAATTATTATTTTTTTCTTTGCTGTCTCTTTGTCACCACTGGATGGTGTTACAAAAAATCCAAATCTACATTCACCAACCCCAGTGTCGTCATTATCGATCATTTCTTAGATTTCACTTTCTTCAAGAAGTGAAAATGCGTTCACGCCGATTGCTTTTGGAATTTGTACGATTTCTTTGCCATGGCAACCGAGGTCGAGACGGCAGCAGAACGACGCCCGTGAATGGGATTCCGGTCTTCGGAAAGTCGGTTACAAGGAAACAGTTTAGACAATGGGAATATTTATTCAAATGGAGGGCTTGTCCCGTCCTCACGTATCAATTGGTTTTTTCTTTCATTTTCATGCATCGAAATTTATGATTTTCATTATTCGCATAAATAAATAAACTTTGAAGTTAAAGAGTTTAATTTTGATTCATTCTTTTGGTTTTTTTTTTTTTTAGAATTTACATTCTAGAAGAATGTAATTAATTAGCGTTGCCAATTTCTATCCTCCAATAAACACTTTAATTCCTTCTATTAACATTTTTTTTAAAAAAAATCGCTTTTCACAAGTTTTACAAAGGCCAAACTATGCAAATTTGGTTTGAGTGAAAATATTTCTTTTTTTTTTTGTTCTTTTTGCATTTGTTTTAACCTCTTCGTTGTTCTTAACGCGTCTAAAGCGTTCTAGTGAAACCTCTACCGAGCGACCGTAACGCTCTTCAAGCGTTCTACATTTTAAAAACTTTTTAACGTTTAAAACGCTTTGTAACTGTTTACTTGTTTCATTTTTGTTTGTTCTAATGCGGCGAGAAACAGAGGGAAAATAAAAATTTTGGTCCATAGGCAAGGACGGCGAAAGGATTAATATTAGATATCCAATTAAGAAAAAAAAAATTTAATGTTTATACGATATTTTTTAAACATACAAATAAGGTTATGAATAAAAATGAAATGGTTTAAATATATATGAAAATTTTGAAGAAAAAATATATTTTGATATAAATTTTAGCCTTTATTTACAAAAACTGGGATTGTTATATATATATATATATATATATATATATATATCATTTTTCTTTGTTACATATCTTAGAGTGTAACTAATTATTATCTAAGAACTGTATTCAAAAATAAATTTTCTTGTGTTTAATATATGAAATCATCTATGAAATTTCGGAAATTTTTTCAACAATATTTACATTGAATAATTATGATTACATTTCTGGCTTTTTTAAAATTTTTTTAGCAGTTCTTGATATTTTTTGAGACATGACGATATTTGTACGGTTAAATTATAAAAAAAAAACACCACTTTTTCTTTAGAAAATGCTTTTAAGATTTTTAAATGTTTATAAATAAATATCATTTGCATATCAATTGTTTGTTTTAACATGGTTTTCAATTGACATGGTGACAAAATAAATGTACTACTGGGAACAAAATCATGCCTATTTTTGGAAACTGCAATAATAATACTACGAATTCAAATCCAAATTCCTGTTTTCAAACAAGTCGAATACCTTAAAAGAGTTATTACAGCTCTCTTATTACATTACCTTTTCCTTAATACTTATTTCAACCTGGGTCTCAAATTAATGAAAATAACTATCAATCTCTAATTCCTTAGTAGCTTGGTTCGCCTTTTTAATTAGGCTCATTCAATTATTTATTTGATGCCCTTTATAAACTTTCACCCATCGTAGCTATATGTCTTTTCTGTAACCCATAATTTCCCTTTTTAGATTATTGAGAATCTTCCTCTTTTCATCAAAATAAATAAATAAATAAAAATAAAATCTACAGCCTTCAACATGGATCTATAATCTGAAGTAATTAAGAAATTAATCAAAAATGCAATCTTTATAAAATTTAATTAAAAGTAAATTATTTCTTAACCAAATTAATAAAAGATGCATTGTATTTAGAGAGCTCTAATATCGCTACTATTAAAACATTTCTTGGGATTTTTGGGTCACGAGGGGTCAATATCTTTGGACGAAAGAAAATTCCCTTGTTTGAATCCCTGCCTGAGGATGACCCTCGAGAAAGTCTTCAGACCGGATTCATTTTTTTTGCTTGTATTAATTTAATATTTTTACTAATTTGCTGAAGCAATTAATTTGTATTTAAGTTTGTATTCGGCGAAGTAGTCCGATGCAAATTTTACATTAAAAAAACGAATGAACTATTGCAAAAAATTAAACAACATTAAAATATATATATATTACTGTCTACAATGGTTTTTTCGAAACTGAATCTCTTTAGGAATTTATTTTAAAAAACATCAAATAAGTTTTTCGAAAAATTACTCCACATTTGTAAGTTTTTCAAAATTATTTGTTTCGGCCTTAGATATTTAATAATACTTATTTATTACACTCAATTGTAACAATTAATTTAAAAATTATATCAAATTTCATGGCTTTATATGCTCGTTTAAATTAGTTTCAATTAATTTTAATCTTTCCCTTAAACTTACAAATTATAATTACTCTTCCAAGTTATGATGCGGAGGGATTCGTGACCACTTTATCAAACCTCGTAACTTCGGAACAGCACGATGCTGCCATTACCGTAGAAAGAGTTTATTACATACTAAGTGTATATGCCATTTATAACGATCATTAATCATTTATAAGCTGAATAAAAATAATTTCGAATGCTGCTAAAAATATGCTAAATAATGTGCTGGTTGAACCATTAAAACTGTAACATCGATGCTGCATAATCATAATGAACATATTACTAGCAGTACCTGCACGGCATTGCCTTGGCATAACATTCAAGAAGAAAAATTAGCTTCAAACTTCAATCTAGCTTCCCCCCCCCCCCCTATACGACATGGATATGTTACGCAGCATCGAAGAAAGAGAAAAAATATATTTAGAAATTATAAAAAATAGCTAAAAAGCAATTTTTTATAGCAAACATCCAGGAATATTTAGACTGTTACAAAGGTAAAAATACATGTCCGTAAGCAAAACACAAGCGATCGTTTCGAGGTTGGATTGTTTCTTTTCGGCATAATGAGAGTCGATGTTTAAAATCAGACTTAAACAAAGAAATATATCGCATGTGCATACCACTGCTTTTGCTATTTGCACATGCGCAGTTTGAGGTTTTCGTGCATGCGCGGATAAATGCAAGGTTAAAATGGCAATTATAAAATTCCTTTTTTTTAAAAAAAAATTGTGTTACGACTTGTATTATACAAACTTCACTAAAATATATGCTCTACAAAATGGTATAAATATCTCCACTATCCGTTAACAATTTCTCGAGTTTTGTGCTTCCAAAATTTATCTGATTGTTGCGAATGAGAATGAGGCAAATCTAGTATTCACTGTTGAGCATTATCACACAATACTTTTGGGGTCAGGAAAAAAGTTGTTCCTGCAATTTTAACGATGTTTTTATTTTGAATTTTCAGAAAAGATAAAGATTTATAATTCATATCCTATTTATACATATATTAATTCATATCTTAACTAATTTATGCCTAGCTAGAAAGACTTGATAGATTAGAAGAGCTACTTGTTGAGTTATCACTAAATGTGTGTCATTCAAAAGAGGACAACGACCCACTTATAAAACTTATTATAAAATAAAATTTTATATTAATTTATAGAAATGTTTTTGTTTGTGAATTTCCTTAAAAAAGATGCGATGAAAGTAGAACACAAAAAAAAAATTTCAAGTAAGCCTCAATTATTGAAATTATTATATAAAATTCCAAAAAATTATTTTACTGAGACATTTTATTGGAATAGAGAGATTTATTTCAATATAATAGCGAGAATGGGACTGAACATTTTTATAACACTATAAAACTTCAGTTATCCAGTTGAACAACTATCTTGGATTGATACACAAAAGCAGTGATGCGTTAATACTGCTTGCAAGTATGCAAAATGTAAACAGCATTGTGTTTGTAGGCATTAAATTAATACATTATTGGCAAATTCCTTTTTCTTCTGTAAGAAATACCCCTTTCTTCTTCCCTTATCTGAATATTCTGTTATTCGGATCACGTCTAATCCTAATTAATATAGGTAATTAAATTCTATATATTTGCACAATGAATCATAAATCCCGTACCACAAATCGTAATCATCAGAATTTCCTACATCTTTATTTCTAAAATAAAAATATTCACCAAAATAAAAAATTATAATTATTATTTTTTTATACTAGTCACTTTTGGCGACTTTCAATTTCAATGGAAATATTGTTTATATTTTCTTTATAAATATAATTTAGTCGCCTTGGGACAAATAGTTTCTCCAGTAGAATGCCAAAACACGCAACCCCTCTTATTATTTGCAGAGATCACCCTCAATGCGTTTATCATTATTTTATATTACCATCATTAATACGTTCATTATGACAAATCACAATCGGGCCATTTTTACTAGAAATAAAAAAAGAAGAGTAAAAGTAAAAAAAGGTTTCTTTTTTTCAGTCGTTAATATTGGATGAATCATGAAGAATTAAGCGAATCAATGAACAATTTTCTCAAACGATTTGTTCACTCATAATTACATTCCAGTCCGTGGCATTCGCGTTTCCCCGGATACTCTCTCAGTGTGACTGAAGATTTCTTCCCTCTCGTTTTCATTGTTGCGCAATTTCCTCCTGCGCGGGAAAATTTGTTCTTTTTCTATTTCATTTCGTTGCCTTTTCAAGTCTGGGAGCAGAGAAGGAAAACTCGGCTTCTGAGAAGGTAGAGAGTAAGAAGCTATTAAGGCCAGTGTGTTTGCATATTCCGGCTACAGCAGTGACGTCTGCGGCTGCGCATTAATTCTTCGAAGGTTTCTTTTTTTTTTTCGCGCCATTTATGATGATGATAAGTTTGTTTCCTTTCTTTCGTTTTCTGTTTCTTTTTTTTTTTCTTCCTTCCCACTTCGGAATCGATTTGTTTTTTGGTGTTTTTTAATCTTGACTTCCTCTTTTCTTGTTGCCGCTACAAATGTAAATATTATGGAATCACTTTCGGAAAGTTTCGATATGCTTCACACATATCTTTTGCCGGCTTTCTGGCACAAAGGTAGCGCGTCTTCCTCGTATTCTGGGAGTTCCGGTTCGGGCATGGTTGTTCTTCAGTGTTCTATCTGTGAGGCGTGTGACTGTGCCCCCCTGTAAAAAGGGGCTGTGCAAGCAAATGTGGTGAGGGTGTAGCTGAGTCTTACTCTTGGCTCTAGTTGACGCTTCTCAAAAACAAAAGACGCTCCTTTCGGCTTAAATCTGCTGCTCTATCAGAGGGGAGCTTGTCCATGGCAAGTGTCGTAAGTAACAAAAACTACGAGATTATTTATAGTTCCCAGATAATGGTTCATACTATTAAAAGATTTAATATCTTAGAGAAATCAATGGTTATGTGCTCTCTGGACATACATTTGATAAGAGTCTGCTAAAATTAATATGAGATCGAATTACAGTTACGGTTAATAAAAATCTAGAAATTGACCCCCGAATTACCACATACGCTTTCGATCCATCAACAGTCAAAAACGGTCATTTGACTCCGACAATGTACATCTTACTTATAGCTAACAGGTTGATACTGCCCGCTTTCTGGCGCAGAGAAAGCGCGTCTTTTTCGTGTTCTGGTAGTCCCAGTTTGGGCATGATTGTTCTTCTGTGTGCTATCTGTGAGATATGTGACTGTGTCCCCCCCAGTAAAAAGGAGTTTTACAAGCAAATGTGGTGATTGTGTAGCTAAGTCGAACTCTTGTTCCTAGTTGGCGCTACTTCAAAAACAAGAGACGCTCCTTTCGGCTTAAACCAGCTGCTGTGTCGGTAGCGGGCTTGTCCATTGGCAAGTGCCATAAGTAACAACAACATATCTTTTTTTTAAGGGGGGGGTTGAGGAGGCATTCCTTCTTTCAGTTTATTATTGAAAATCCTAATCCTTCTTTGAAGGTAAAAAATGAAAAAAGGCTTATTAATTAAATATGCATTAAAAAATAAACATATATATATATTTATAAAAATACAATTCAATCGTTCCGAACGATTTCCGCTCAAGCCCTTTATAATTTGCATGTCTTGAATTTAATTATTATTTAATTATTCCTCCTTTTGAATCTCAGATTTTAAGTCGCTTTTCTTCCTCTATAGCTTGGTCAATTTAAGTAGTCACCGAGAATATAATATTTTTTAACTCAATTATCCGATATCAACTGCAGAAATCGGTATATTTTCTTCCGCGATTTCATCCCACGATTAGCAAATCAATGCGTTGTTTAGTTTCCGCTTTTTAATACTGATTTATTGTTTGTTTTCATAGCTTTCTTTCATCTTCAGCGTTTTGTGCATTCGCATCAAATGCGTTTTTGCCTTTTTTTAAAAAATGTTATTTCAGCACTATTCCTTCTTAGCTAGAGTTAACTTTCGTTTTTCGCTTTATTTGTTATTTCTGTAGTTATATTCTCACTGTTATCTTTTGCTTGTTTATTATTTTGTGTGTATACTTGTGTACATACATGCAACATTATTATCAATTGTTGAAAGCAGAAAGGTGGTTTCGATGACACAGGTGACACTTTGAATTTTTAAGTTCGTTTTATTTCACCCCGGGAGACTATGATTTATTTACAAGGTAACGGACAAGGCGCGTCCGCTCACAGCGCGGCAGAAAAGCAGAAGCGTAAAGAGAAGAATGGAAATCAATATATCTGGTCTTAAATACCATAAGATTTTGATAGGGAGAATATTTTTTCATAGTGCTCATGTACAATGAGATTTCGATGGGGATTTCTTCGTCAAGGGGAACATAGGGATCTTTTAAAAGGAGTGTGCTTGGCTGGAAAATTTGCATCTTCTCACTTGCAGTGAGAGATTTAGTCGGTTTTTACCTGATTCAGCAATTTTACCAAGCTCCTGTTGAATTAATTAACTAGAACAAGTGGAATGGATCTGGAAATAAGAGAATATTTTTAGAATGAAGTTACGATGGGCTAACTTAAACTGAAAGTTAGGAAATGAATTTGGATTTAAATTAAAAGTTTAAAATACCATTACATACATATATAGGGAGAGAGACATTATTTGCACTTATAGGTCAGCAGATAATGAAATATTGAAGTTTGTTTTACAATGATTAAAAATTTAATATTAAATATCAAAAAACTTTATTTCAATTTTTTAGCTGTCATAATATTTAAAAAAAAAAACCATCTCAAGCCAAGAGTGCTACTGCCAAAATATATATAGAATATATATTTCAGCAGTGGCACTGTCAGGGTTATAAGTCTATTCGAAATATAAATTAATTATGCAGACCGATCTGATCTATGATTGACGACTGAATTAAAAAAAAATTGCAATAAAAAATGCAGCGAACGGGAAAGAACTCTTTGGTATTCCAAACTCGATAAGTTGTAGAATGGATAGGTAATTACCAATTATATAATTTTTTTTTCTTTGATATGCATATCCTATTTTTGGGTGGGGCCGATCCGTCATATATGTAAACCGCACGTACAATTCAAGGGCGGATTGCGGAGGGTTTATTGACCCTGAAGAAATCATTAAATTTCTTACTTCGAAACGTTGTAGCATGATAATGTTTTAAACCTGAACTCATATGTCTTGTTTTAAGTAGCTTGATTGCATCAGCCGTTGCATTCTGGGCCTTCATGATATCTATATGAGAAAAAAAAATCAAATAAAAGTCGCTAAAAAGTGGGAATGAAAACTTTGCTTGAAATTTAAACTCCAAAGAAATTATTAGTTTTTTAATAATTAATTTGAATCAGTGTTTTTTTAATGAATAATGGGAAATAATTCTTTTAGCTTAACACCAGCACACTCACTCCAATGCGATTTGATTGAAAAATGAAGATTGAATTGAATTTTATTGCAACAATAAATGACATTATTGCAAATTTTTATCCTTTCTATCAATAATTTCAGAAAATATTGTCACACAAAATCCAGTTTTACAAAACTTTTAAATTCACAAAAATGTGTCTTTCTGTGATAAAATTTTTAGATTCTATTGAATTATTTTTTCTTTCATTAAAAAAAAACTTTAAAAATTCATTTTAATTCTGACTCGGCATTCTAGACTTGAAACATTTTGGCATTTTATTTATTTATTTTTCAAATTTAACTGTTAAAAAGGCCTACATAATGGTTAAGAGATGTAGATTAATCTTTCAAAGAAATTCGACTTAAAAGAATTATGTATATTTATTTTTCATAGCAATAAACAAATCTTTGTATTAGGTGAATAATTTGACATCTAATTATTTTCCGGACTGCAAAGGGTTAAATAATCTTCCACGCCATGCCAGAAAATGTTTCATTTCAACGGACGCAGAATGCCTGTCAAATATGCCATTGATGAAAGGGTCATCAAAACTGGTAGCCGCAAGCAGCACCTATAATAAAATCGAACAGAAATTTAATACTAACAATTTTTATGAATAAACTTATGGCTTATAAAAATTGTCTTTTAATTAACAACAAACAAATTTTATATATATATATATATATATATATTAAGCCAATAATTACTAAGGTCAACATTTTTTTTTATTTTAGTTAATTTTTATTAAATAATTACAATAATTATAAATAATTTATTAAAATTATTTATTTTCGCAAGAATTGAACATGCATTCTTCATCTTCACTCAAAAAATACTGAAATCGTCGCATTTACTGAGTTACTGTCTGTTGATTTCAATTCTCATTACAAACTGTTAAAACTATGTATAAAGTATTAAAAATTAATTGAAGTTAATAAATGAATCAATATTTGAAAAAACTGTATTAACATCAAAGATCATCCACTGCAAGTTTTAAAAAATGTATTTAAACTCGAGTGGATGAATATTGTTACGAGCGAGCAAAACGCACGCCAAAGGTGAAAACGCTAGCCGC
>JAOUZG010026641.1:19733216-19764301 GCA_026289955.1 Argiope argentata | reverse complement strand
TTTTTCAAGTCATCCTGTATATACCTGTAAATAGCTGTAAATAAATTTGTTTGTGCTGTCCTCATATAAAGTCCATTCAATCCGAACCCGCTACGCTAAAAACTTAACAATATTTATTCACGATTGAAAATTCGAACAAATATATAGGAAGAGTGTGAACTAATAGCGAGAATTGATTAATTTTATTTTTAATGAATTGATATTTGAAAAAACTGTATCATCATCAAACCTTATCCACTACAAGATTTAAAAAATGTATAACTAGAGTGGATGAATAAAAAGTATTTTATTCACGATTGAAAAATTGAACACGATATATATAGAAGAGTGCGAACTAATAGTCGGAATTGATTAATTTTATTTTTAATGACTTAATATTTGAAAAACGTGTATTAAAATCAAGTCTCATCTACTGCAAGCTTTAAAAAAAGTATAACTAGAGTGGACGATTAAAAATTATCTTATTAACGATTGAAAATTTGAATATGATATATATACAAGGAGAATGTGAGCTAATAGTAAGAATTGAAAAAAGCAAAAAATTATTTATTTTATCTTTAACTTTCCAATATAATTTTTCTTTCATTATCATATACATTATGGAAATTTGGAATAAATTTTTACACTGCCTTCCCTCCTAGCAATATCGTATTCTAAGGCATAAAAATTTAATTAAATTAACCCATTACTCTGCAATAAATTTTGATATTATGAAAATAACGCAGTATCACCTCGTACACACAAATTTCTAAAATGTCGAAGCTACAGCATACCAAACAATGGATGTCGAATCGAAGACAAATTCCGTCATTATGAAAAAAATCAAGTTAAAGAAAAGCATGTAAAAAAGATTGATATTTTGATAATGAATCATTATAAAACATGAAATGATGTATCGAAGAAAAAAGAGGGCATTCAAGAGAGGGCACTATCGAAACGAAAGAGAGATTCGTATTAAGGATTCTTAATGTGAAATCTTATAAAAACAGGGTCATACGAAAAATTTTACATTCAGACTACTTATACATCCGTAAGCAAAAATGAATAATGATGTATTTTATTTTAAGTCATTTCGTTTCCGAAATATGTGCATAAAATAATTTTCTTTTGTCTTATCTTCATTTGCATTGTTTCTGTCTTTCATTATTATCTACTACACATAATAAATGTAGTTTAATCACATTTATAGAATTATCACTTACAAACTTAAACTTAATTTAAAAAACACTTAACTTTTCAATTATATGTGTTTTCCATTTCTTGGTGATGCAATAACGGTAACTATAACTATCCTCAGCTGGTATCGGGGACCACGGTGGCCAAGTTGCAAGATCCCGGCGTAGGATTTCAGATTCAAGAGCCCAGGTTTCGTCTTCATCATCAGACCATGGTTCAAAATTACGAAGTCCGTCTCAAAAAGGCCCTAGTATTGCTTTGCAAAGGGACTTTAATATAACTAAAGTAAACTTAACTAAGCTGTTGCACTAGTAGTCGTTTAGTTTCGATTTCTGAATCAATCCCAAAAACGAGAAACCCTCTTTCTGAATTGTTAAAAGCTATGAACTTACTTTAATGCCCCCCCCCCCTTTTTGCTTCCTATTCTTAGAAGCACGGCTAAGCCACATTTCCTTTCACTGGTCTCACTCCATTTCCGTCCATGGCAATAAAAGAACATTTTAGAATGAAAATAAATATGGGTTAAATTAAGAAAAAAATTAGAAATTAATTTAAGTCTTGAATTAGATTAAGAGATGTCATTGCACATACACACACAAACGCGCATATATACATCATCCATGAAAAAATCGAATTGATTCTCCAAATGCCTATCTTATGGGGCAGCATCGTAACAAACACAATTTTATGAAATAAATTGTTAAAGAGCGAAGTAAACACCTGTTACTCAGGACGCGTCACTTTGTTTGCGAATAATTTTTGGGGGGGATCAAGAAAGATCCCCTCCCCCATACAAAAAGAACGAAAGTTCTTTTTTAATGAATGACTGTACAACAACTCTATAAAAAATTTATTGAAACTGTAAATCATTTTCTTCTTTCAAGGAAATTTGCCGTCTTTATTGAGACATCAATGATTTTAAGTCTAAAACAATGTAAGCGGAGTGTATTATTAAGTTTTTAGTGGTTGATCATTAGACAGTCTTTTGAGGAAATATTTAATGTTTAGATAACAATGACTTTTCTTCCGTTCAAGGATTTGAACCAAGGACCTGCGGAAATAATTCCAGACAAAACAAAGCAACTTAATTGCAATCCAGACAGAATTGCCAAAACCACATTTTAAACGAGCGTTGCATTTCGGTAATTTGAGTTTTGATTATTTTTGTGTTTCCTTAACTTTTTTTCGAATTATTTCCTCGGAAATAATCGAATCCATGACCTAAAAAATTGTAATAAACTGTTGAAAATTCTGAATATCATTTTGCCATTTTCTAACTTTTTTAAATAATTAAATATTTTTAAAAATTTCATAACCATGACGACAAAAATATAGTCTGTTAAAAATTATATAAATTTTTCATATTTATTAATTTATTGCATCTCTTAATAGTCAAAATATCGTTTGGTGAAAAACATTGTGACTTCAGTGCAAATGTTTAATAAAGACAAAATTAATTTATTTCTAATTTGTTTTTTTTTTCAGTACAATATTTTTAAATCCTGTAAAGACAAAACATTTTGTTTGATTTCTAAGCCTCCTTTTGAAATTACTCTAAAACTGTTACAGATCTTATTTCATTATCTGGTATCATAAATATATAAAAGTTTGTTTTGCATCACCCAATTTTCCAGTTTCTACATCAATTTCCCCCCAACATCTATGCCACTCTAACATACTTGAAACAAAAGACATTTTATTAATTATTGTAAGAAGAACCAAAAAGATGCCAAATTATTACAAAATCAAAACGAAAACCCTCCAAATAATACTCATTTTTTTATACATTATAATAAAACATACTTCATAAATTCGCCTTATGTTGTTGTTACTAATGACACTTGCCATGGACAAGAGTGCTGAAGGTCGTCTGTGATTTGAAGCCAATTGAGGGTCTCTTGTTTTCCAATAGCGCCATCTAGGGTCAAGAGTACTACTTCATACATATTCGCTTGCACAAACCCCTTTTTACAGGGGGGGGGGCACATTTACACATATCACAGATAGAACACAGAAAAACAACCATGCCCTATCCTGGACTCTCAGATCATGGGGAAAACGTGTTACCCCTAAGCCAGGATGCCGGCAAATTCGTCTTATAAAATGCTTAAATTAGGAGACTCCATTCTAAAATTTCCTCCAAATGAATAATGATGTTAATATAATGAACAGATTGAGTGATCTAAGCAACATTTTCTCCCATCCTCTTACGAAAAAAAATAATAATAAGCGTAAACTTCAAGTAAAACCCGGCATGGCTAGTAGTTGTCGCTACCCTAGTAGGTATAATGGTGAGGGATGGATATCACTTATCGATGACAGGACGTGATTCCTACAGAAATGGTTATGCTGTAGCCGGTGATGGGCCTTAGGATTCAATCTCAGCTCTTGCCAAAGCTGTCGCGGTATTTCGATCATTTAAATTTAATTCGAATGCCTTTCATTGGTCGGGGTGTATTAGCTAGGTGGTTACTTCAAAATTTGGCAGGTGTCTACGCTATCGTGCAATTGCGTATTGAATTGTACGAATCCAGAGCTCTTTATTTTATACTCATCCTGTTGGGTGAATGGATTACGAATTACTTATATGAATGGATTTAAGAAAAATTGGATAGAAATCTAAAATTTGGTGTATGGTTGTTACTAATCCCGGATGGCCCAGCAGTGATAGACCATCTCCATAAAACTCAATGTTTCCAAAAAGTCCATAAATAGAAATGAGTCTTTAAGTATGTCATGCTTTGTAAAATTTAGACAATTTAAAATGCGAGTGGGAGAAGCTGGAGCGCTCTTACACCAATCACAGTCTGGGGAATACTTTTGTCCCTGGTGAAAAGTGAGGTTTTTAATATGTCCGCTGAAAAATTTGGTGTAAAGAACATGTACCAAATTTTATGAGTCTGGCCAGAGCGTTTGTGAATAATCTTTGTAACAGACAGATAGGTAAGCGTAATGCCAAAAATGTGTTTTCAAATTTTTAAAACGTGGAGACTCGTCAAAAAAATTTTGACAATATTCTCTTTGCACTACAAGAAAAAATAAAAAAAAAAACCCTCGATGAACCCTTTTAAGAAGAAAGAATATATATATATATATATATATAAAGAAATACTACAAATGTTTAAAAAATTCAACCCTGTGATGCTTTTTGATTTCGCCCTTAACCCCTTAACCGGTTTGCCCATACGCCGTACGTGCATCGATTTATCGGATTTCGATAGTTGTAAACAAAAAATAAATCATTCATAACAATTATAATTCATTAGTAAAATGACTTCGAATGCGTAGATAAGTCAAGTATTCGATGGATTTCCATTTGAATCAAAATAAGAAAGTATTCCCAAAATAGAATGTGTCATCTTATTAGATAATAAGGAAAATAAACCGGTTAAGGGGTTAATTTATGCTTTTTAACCTCTTATTATGCTCCCTGTTTATCTGTATGTGCGCATGTGAACCCAATAATCAAATTTAAAACGAGTTAAATAAGTGAAATTATGTGTTTGTCCTGGACAGCCAAAAATATATCTACCTAAATTTTGAATCTGATTTTCCAACCGGAAAAAGATTAAAATTTATATTTTATTCCTTTCTCTATATTATGAAGCTCAACATGAAATAAAAAGTATCCGAAATGTAAATAGTATCCACTTGAAATAAGTATCCGAAAAAGAAAAAAAAAAGCGTATGAATGCGTTAACTTGAAAACGCAGAAGTGTTTTCGAGTTATCGCATTCATATGCAGCCAGACAGATTCTCCGCAGGTATATTTCATTCAAAATTTGATAGAAATCTGCAATTTTGGTGTCAAGGTTGCATGCCTAATTCAGATGTCTATCTCGATAAGACGTTTAGTCGTGATGTTCTCAGGCATGCCGACGAGACTGACAATCATAATCCCAAAGAAAGAGATACATACTTTCAACATTGTAGTTTGGTTCTAATAATACTTTGCATACTTCGTAATTCAGGGAGTTAATCTGCGGGAGTGGTCAAACGGAAACTTTCTTCTATACTCGATTATCAGATACGCCAGAATATGCCCCACATGCATGGCATTAGCATATAATAGTCAGAAAATATTAACTTTTTGCATTTTTACTGAATCTATGGTGCCATTCTTGGCAGTTTTTTTGGCGATAAATCCCTACAAAGTCTTAGAGTATCCGAAAATTGAATTTCTGTATACTCAATAAAGTTTTTCTCTGCCAAATGAAACAGAAATTTGACACGAAACTGCACTTGTAGTTGGCAATTACCATACCAAATTTTATATATTTAAATCATTGCGTTTTAAATATATAGCTTTTACTTATTATGAAAGAACAGAGAAACGGACGGTCAAGTCGGATTCGGTTTCGGCTCAAAATTTAATAGGTGTCTACGCTACAGATATTAGGTATGTGTACCAAATTTTATCTAATTTGTTCTCATTGTTTTGTAATTATCGTCTTAATTTATATTCGAAACCTGGACAGACGAGCTTCACCTGTACAGATTTCACTCAAAATTCGAGTGAAATCTGCAAATTTGTTGTGCAGACTGTACACTACATTTCAACAACCTATTCCAAAGCGTTTTGGAGTTATCTTTGTCACAGACAGACAGACTTTCTCCAAAAAAAAAAAAAAATCGAACTTGCAGAGGTCTGGAATGTGCAGATTCGTCAAAATGTCAAGTTCGAATTTTTTGACGATTAATATACTTTCTCTATACTGCGTGATAAAAGTAAAAATGTTGTTAAAATGAAAGTAAAAATGTTGTTATTGTTGCTAATGTGACTTGTCATGGACGAGTGGTGACAGCCGTCAGCGATTTTAAGCCGAATGAGCGTCTCTTGTTTTTGAAGTAGCAAAACTAGAGTCAAGAATAAGACTTAGCTATTCACTCAACACATTCGCTTGCTTAGCCCCTTTTTACAGGGGGGCGCAGTCACACACACCACAGATAGAATACAAAAGAACAACCATGCCCGTACCGGGGCAATAAGATCATCAGGAAAATGCGCTACCTCAGTGGCAGGACGCCGGCACAAACACGATGTATCTCCTAAAATACAACTGTAAACAAATGCAAATTTCCCTCAATCATGATTCAAAAGAAATAAAAACATTCAGATTTCACCGGCAAGTAAAAATTTATACATATTATTTATTTATATAAATATACCATGAGGTATAAAATTTTGACTTATTTCGTTAATGATGTTAATCTTCTCAATAACTGAAAAAAAAAAAAAAGAATATAGTTTTTTTTTTTTTTTTTTTTTTTTTTTGCTTCTTGTTTTTTCTTATTTGACATTTCTATAGATGTTTCGCATCATTTTAAAGTGTCCGAGGAATTTTTGTGGCTTAATTTTTCATGCGCTCTCTCCTCTAAAAATACCTCCCATGCCGCATGAGTCAGAGAGGGCTCTCCAATTACAAAAAGGAGGTGAACAACCCATGAGGGTCTCAAAATACATGCGTGTTTTCGTGGGAAAATTGTACTTTCTTGTTTGTGTGGAACATCCGTAAAAACAAAAGTGCATTCTTTCCCCGTTATGCGTCAGTTTTTATGAGCTGCCGACCTTTACCACTGGAATTAATTACAATCTCCAATTACTTTCGAAATGGAATTAACAATATTTAATATAATTTTCTATTATTAGAGAAATAAAGTTTTGAAAGAAATTGAAATTTCATTTGAGTCAAGCTGACATTCACACCAATTGAATCAAATCTAGGAATTATTGCGTATTTTGCAGGAGTAGATAGAAAGTGACAACACAAAACAATGTAAAAAACTGTTCAGTTAGGTTATTGTATTTAAATTTTTTTTTTGTAACGTCACATGATTTGACTCCATTAGTTTATTACATTTGAGTATTTTATATTCGATCTATACATGGGAAAAAGAGAGAATTTTATAGCAATATCTTTCCATAAATTAGTCTTTTAATAAATGTGACTAGTCTTTTAATAAATGTGACTAAGTTCAAGTTTAATTTACTAAAGAGTAATTTTATTTTTGAAATTTAGAGTAAAATATTCATAAAACCAAAATATAGCAACAATGTAAGAAACTGTTCAGTTAGGTTATTGTATTTACTTGTTTTGTATTGCTTTGTATTTGTCTTGCTTTGTAATGTCACATGATTTGACTCCATTAGTTTATTATATTTGAGTATTTTATATTCGATCTATACATGGGAAAAAGCGAGAATTTTATAGCAACATCTTTCCATAAATTAGTCTTTTTTAATATCTGTGACTACGTTCAAGTTTAATTTATTAAAGAGTAATTTTATTTTTGAAATTTAGAGTAAAATATTCATAAGCCCAAAATATTGCAACTAAATACCAAAAGATTTTTAATAATTAAAAGAAATTAGAAAAAAATAGAATTATATTTCAAAAATTAAATTAGCTTTAAAATTATAGATGTTGCTTTTGACGAATTTCTAAACTAATAGTCAAATGATTTGTTCAAAAATCTTGAGGAATAAATTAATTTGTAGTTCTTATAAAATATTGTGGACGCTTAGATTACAATTTATAAAGTTTTTCGAGTGAAAATTCTACCAAAATTTAGAATTTGAGAAAATAGTTTTTAAAGGTGTAAAAAGCATTAAAATGTGAGCTATGTAAACATTAAAAAAATCTAATTTCCCAAAGAAAATTTAAAAATAATATTAAAATACCTGTTCAAAAATTATGAATATTCTATTTTAACAAAACATTTATTATTTTTTCAATAAATTTATTTTTTTCAACATAATTATCATTAATTTCATTACTAATTTAACAAATCAGCAATAGTGCGACTTTTTTTTATAAATTACTCCTTATTCTTTATTTACTTCTTTTTTAATAATTTACTTATTTTGCTTATTTTGCTTGATTTACTTGTTTTTTTAATTTACTTACTCTTTGATTTGTTATATTCAATTCACAATGATTCAAAATTATTGTAATTATCACTTATTTTCTTGAAAATATTCTAATCTAATAGAAAAGCAACGCAGATAATTAAGTTATAGAATTGATTTATTTCTAAAAGGCAATTATGAAACTGAAAAATTGCCCGCAAAAAAAGTATTTAATATCTTTGTAGAAGGAATCTTTATAGATCCAACAAAACATTGAAAAAATTGGTAAAATAAATTACAAAAATTTATTAATATAGGCGAAAAATAATTCAAAAATAAAATTAGCATCATTGAAAATATTATATCTTTGCTTTTAATGTTGAGTAAAAAATAATTTTATTGCCATAGAATTATTTAAAGAAACTAAAAAAAACCTTTGAAATTTTAATTATTTATTACTAAAAATCTAATTTAAAGATTGAAAAATCCTTCTTTTAACGAGTATCTAATTCCAAACAACTTATTAATGCCAAATATGTCTACTAGTTTGCCATAATGAACAAAATCTTCATAAAGTATATGGCGCAATTTGCTTTATTTCGTTAATATGAATTTTAATAACCTTATTTTGTCTTGTATTAAATTCTATTTCACGAATTTTCAGAAACCATCTTTTTTAAAGTTATCTTCGTACAATTTTACTTTGTACGCTTTGTTTAAAAATAAGTTTGAATAAGAATATTTCATTTATTTGGTACCTATTCATAAAAATGTCCATTTTCATGCAAATTGAAGACATAACGTGAAAATATTTGAAAAGATATTTAAATACCATTTATCTGACACCGTTCAAAAGCATTAAATTTGCTCAAATTTAATTAGTATCTTTTTTTGTCTGGGTTTTAATTATCAAGAGAGCGGACAGTTAAAGAAAATAGAACACATTTCTGCAATGTTCTAATTTTTTTATTCGTTTGTTTTATTAATGCGTCGTACGGTGAGTGCAATGAAAGTGATATTTGAATAGCTGCCAGAAATAAAAGAGGTCACAAATTAATGGTCAAAAGAAATCCTTCACAAATTTTTTTCCCGCTTTTTCCTATTTCGGTCCAAGCCACTTTTTACACCATTTTTTTTATATTGACACATTTTTTTAATACAATTTACAAACATGTATCTTTTATAATAATCTTAACCGCCAATCTTCGCAGGACAAACAGCACATCGGGTTTCTTTACAAGTTAATTAGGACAGACTTCCGTCTTTTCTTTCTTTTTCCCACCTCATCGTCATTTTTCATTCCTTTAGAATTTGGTACCATATTTTCGACGTCTTCTTCAGTCGTGATTTAGTGAATGAATACAGAAATTTTTAATTAGTGCTTCAAATTACCTCCTATATTTTATTTAAGGCGACCAGGGACCTTTGAAATGACTTTTTGCAATTTTCACCTTGGCAATTTGAAATTTTACAGGCATTCAGAGTAACATTATAGGAGATGACACACACAATTTTAAAGCATTATATTATTTTATTTATGAGTTAGGGGGATTAATATAATATAATATTAGCGATAAGTAACGTTTATGAAAAATGTTCCATTCTCTCCAAATTTGTTCGAAAGCACTCCAATTTTAATTATTATGTACTCTAACCCTTTTGAAACAAAAGTTGGGATTAATCTGGAAGTTGGAGTACGAAATATCAAAATTAACCAATGTAATAACTCAAAACTATTTAAACTTTTTTTAAAAAATCAGTAGTTTCAAGTTATTATATTGGTTAATTTTGATATTTCGTACTCCAACTTCCAGATTAATCCCAACTTTTGTTTCAAAAGGGTTAGAGTACATAATAATTAAAATTGGAGTGCGTTCGAACAAATTTAGAGCGCCTGGAACATTTTTCATAAGCGTTACTTATCGCTAATATTATATTATAGCCTCCCCCTGACTCATAAATAAATTAATATAATGCTTTAAAATTTTGTGTGTCATCTCCTATAATGGTACTCTGAATGCCTGTAAAATTTCAAATTGCCAAGGTGAAAATTGCAAAAAGTCATTTCAAAGGTCCCTGGTCGCCTTAAATAAAAAAATGTATCATCATTTACCTTATAAATAAATAAATAAAAGGGAGTAAAAAATTAATAGGATAATTAATGTTGAATAAATAATATTAAAATCTTATATCTCTTTTTATCTTATTTATAAAAATAGGATTGGAAAGAAGAAAGGAACACATATGATTGATTGAAATGAAGATTTAGTTTAGTTATAATAACTTCCCGCTTCTTAAAGCACCACTAGGACTATTTTGGGACGAACTTCAAAATTTTAGCCGTTGTCAGTTAAAGAGGATGACAATTGAACTGGCAGCCCCTTCTCCAAACTTCCACGCCACACCAACGGGGGATTGTTTGGCTCCGATGGATTTAAAGTGCATCTGACATACTTTCAGGACGGTTTTGCGGTGGAATTTGGTTTCGAAACTGAAAACTCTGGTTTTGAACCCGAGACCTTGCCACCGGGGCCGTTGAACGAAGGAAAAATAGAATTGCTTGATTTTTTTCTAAATTTCATTCTGGGCCCTTTAAAAACCAGGTATACAATCCGGTGAGGGCGGTTGCATAAAATTGTTAAACTAAACATAATTAAATAAATAAAATAACAGAAACTCGAAAACAATATAATGCCAATTAAAAAACCCGAAGGAAAAAAAAGAATATATATATCGATTTCTAATATTATATTGGCTTCATAGTAGTTCACTCTTAATTTAAATAATCATATTTCACCTATTTTAAAAGTAGATGTTGACATTTCTTTGAAATCTTTCATAAAATTTAATCTAACCCTAATCCTTTTTAATATGGATTATTTAATGAAAAACTCAAGCGGGATAAACATTGTTATTTAATGTATATAAAGTAGTGAGTAGTAAAAATGTTCTAAATCTCAGATGAATAACCTGAATTTTGAAATCTTTTAACTTTTTAGCTGAAGTTGTTAGATTTACACCCTTGGTCAGATTTGAATGTAGAAGTGACTGTAAATAAAGCCGAGATAATAGTCAAAAACAAGGACTATTTTCGCTTAAAGGAGATATTTTTATCTTTAATATTTATATTAGCTCATGTGGACTGAACAACGAATAACAGCATGAAAATATAATTTTTCAATAAAGCAGTCCGCATTATGCATAATGTAAACGATTATTATGTGTAATGATAGTTGAAAAGCACAGTTCTTTAGACACTATTTCATCAAAATTATAAAATGCAAAACTTTTAAATGATCTTTTGCACGTTAAGTAGAAAATCAGATTTTAACCCAGACAGTTTGTTCACAACTTTAATCCTTGCTCCGACGACCTGTGCCTACCCTGAGTCTGGCTCATTTCCCCCTCCCTTGTGGTTTTTCTGAGATTCTTTGATGGTTGGTCATTTTGCCGACAATTTGCGAGAAACTCCTCATCGTTGTTCACAGGCGAGGTGGTTTAACAAGCAAAGGTCAATTGGCAGATTTATGACGAAATACCTAAAACAACAGGTCGTCGGAAAGGGGTTTAAACTTGCAACCCGCTAGAAGGCATACCGAAATATCTGAATGACCAGATTAAGTACAGCGGCCATAACCGGCCAAGAGGCAACCCTCCCCTAAGGACGAAAGTCTCATCATTGATGGAAGGAACCAGAGCATCCCCCTCAGCCCTCCGTGTATCTGCCAGGGTGGCGAGAACCACCTACCATACCGGAAGATTCTAATCCTCAATTATGAGGCACCCCTGAGGATTTCACAATTGGGGGGGGAGTTGAACTTTTTTCTAATTATAGGAGAACAGATTACAATTCCTTCATTAAAAAAAACTCTTCTTTCTTTAATTAAAAACTACAACAGATAAATTATTTTTTAAAGTAATTGTAAGGTTATAGGGAATTATTTTTAAAAATTTGATATTGTACTTTGTATAATTATGCATTAAAAAATTTAAAAAGCACTGTCAAGTATAGCTTTTTATTCTTTTGTTACGCCCTTGTAATAATACTTGAGAAGGGTTTTTTTTCCATTAGTACTTTTACAATTAATCTTAACCGACAATCTTCCAGGTAAGAAAGATCAAGAAGAAAAAAATTAACTAGTTAAATGGGTCAGAAACCTCTCTTTTAAACAAACTTTTAACTGTTGGAAGAAAGTATGAATCAGCCGACTGTCACACAAAAGACAACTTGAAAGAAGTCTACTTTGCATAATTTTTTGTTCTTGTCGAATCATTTTATTCTCAGCTCCCAGTGCTGTGAATACTAATCGCCCCTCTCCTAAATCCTCTAAGCGACCGATAAAACAGTATTAAATGACGCCCATTAGTGCCTACCAAATCGGAAGAGCGAATCCGAAACCAGCCGAGTGGAACCGAAAGTTTTCTTCTGCTCCTCCCGACCTTGAGTCACGTTTTGCGAACTGTTTTCCCCGTTTCTCTTTTTTTCGCTCACGTGGAATGCGCGCAAGCGAAGTTTTCTCCCGGCATTTTCACAAATAAGGCAGGTGCTTTCTGTTCGGCGCGCTCAGACACGAATCTGTCTTCCCGATAAATGGGTGTACTCGGGGAGTGAGTTCGAAGACGAATTCGGACGTATTCGGACACGTTTCTTGTCGGATAAAGAGATAAGCAATTTTCACCGAGAGGGTCATTCGATCACTTCCTTTTTTGTGACACTGAGTTTCGTGAGAAATATAAACAGTGCATTGTAGAAGCGCACATAAAAAAAGCAGTGTTTATGTTGGCCAGTTTAAAGAGCCGTTTGTGATGTATGAGTTTTCGTTTTTATTATTTCACTATAAATATATGTTAGAAGTAAAACACCTACAGTTAGTTGATCTTAATATTTCAGCAGCACTACATACATCAATATTATAATCTATACTACTATTCCCAGGTATCACATCCTGTTGTATAATATTGTACAATATTGTGCGATATTATATGATATTAAACAATATTGCAAATATTGTTCAATATTGTACAATATTTGTGTACTACTACTATTATAAAATGTGAAAGTTTGGATGGATGGATGGATGGATGATGTTAGTGAATCACGCTAGAACGCCTGAATGAAGTTGGATGAAATTTAGCGCAGAGATAGATTATAGTCTAGAATAAAACATAGGCTACTATTTATTCTGGTTAATTTTTTATTAATTAAAAACTAACTTTCTTATCAAAAATTTTCATTTCCCCACTGCCAAATGAGTAAGGTTTAACATGCTTTCGACCGGTTATTTCAAACGATTCCGCTTTTTTTTTCTTAGTGTTTGATGACCTTAAAATTAAATATTATTAATGAATCGATCTTTCGTATTCATTTTGAAGTACTTTTGAATTAAAATAAATATACTTTTCCGTTAGCCGAGCGCAAGTGCAAAATCGCCAAATAATGCAGAATTCCAAATTTCCTTGAGTGATTTTAAAGCGAAAAATCGCCAAAGTAAAATGCCGCCAAATTTCTTTGGCGATTTTTCGTTGGCGCCCGGCTAAATGAAAAGTACCGATCCCCCCCCTATATTTATGTTAATTTGTTGCAACGTTCATCGAAACCTTACGATTGGAAACGCTATTGCTGTGTCATTCGGGACAAATTTGGCCATTTCTCTAAAATTTGGCGTCAAACTTTTTTGTAATGAAAACTATTTCCAACAGCATCATAATGATACGATTTGATGACAATTTACATTGCGATTAGACCGCCAGTTCTCATACATACACATCAAATTTTCCCCGAGTGCGAAGTCGCGGGTAAAAGCTAGTACAATATAATTTAACGTTATAATAGTGACAGCTGAACCGTCTAAACTCACGGGATAGGGTCTTTAGCATTTATATTTTTGTTGTCAAATTTTGATATACTTTTTTTTTCCTTATCCTAACTTTTAAACTTGACATCTTTAAAAAAAATTTAATTTAATTTTTATATTAGAGGCGTCTCTGAAACAGATATTTTGACAAAGTGAAATAAGAAAAACTTTTAGGCGCATATACAAGTTTCATGAGATTTAATTTTACTATTTAGAGAGAGAAGGAAAACTAAATTTGGACGTAATTTGAACAAAATGATAAATTACTTTTTTAAAACATATTACAAATACTATAATACAGAATTTTTCAAAAGAAAATATTGGATCACATTAGCATGGTTAAAAAACCCCCCATAAAATGATACTTTTAAATGTATTTGATTCTTGATTTGAATTGGCAATAGTTCGAGTTCCTTGTAAATCAACATAGAAGTTCAAAAATAATTATGTTGATAAAATAAATTAAATTACCTGAAAGAGATCGGAAAAAAGTCCTCATGTTTTCAAGGATCCCATATACTTACGATGCCTCTAAGTTGCCTTCTTTGTTTATTTTATAGTCAGGTCCTCATTTGATACAAAGGGGTAAGAATCCAGAAATTTCAGTTTAGTATGTCTTTTTAAATTGATCTCTGTGCAAGAAAAACAATGCACTGGAGGAAATGCTTTTCTTTAAACACTCAAGATGAGCCATAAGTTAGTAATTAAGATTGCACAGTCTCGGTTTAAATTGATGATACTTTCTTTTTTCCTTATGATGCTTCAGGCAAAAATTCTTCCAAAGAAGCAATCAAAACTTGGTTTTCATATCTGTATTTGAAATTAAGCAAAAGAAGAATTTAGAATTGAATTAAGCAAAAGAATGAACTGGATGTTTAGTTTTATGAATTAACGTAAGGTAAATTTCTAAACTTGATTCAAAGAATCAAACAAAGGAATCGCTTTAAAATAAAAATAAGATTTTAGTCCATCAAAAAAAAAATTAACGTACAGTAAAATTTTACCTTCAAGTTCAAGAAAAGTATTAACTCAGCTTTAACCCTTCGCACTCTGATGGTGCCTCAGACTCGCCATTCAAGACGGTGCACCATTTTGACGTTTTATTAATTTATTTTTCAAATTTAATTGCCTACATAATGGTTAAGAGATGTAGATTCATTTTTCAAAGAAATTCCAATTAAAAGAAGTATGTATGTTTATTTTTCATAGCAATAAACAGATCTTTGTATTAGGTGAATGATTTTGCATCTAATTATTTTTCGGATTGCAAAGGGTTAAGAACGCTTTTAAAAAATTGTTTAGATTTAAATTTAGGCAAAGAAATGAAGCAGGGAAAGTTGTTAGATTTGAATGATTCATTTTAAATATCCGTAAAACTTTATTCTTTGCGAAGGAATTAATGTGAAATAATTTTTTAGACTTTAATTCAGTAAAGAAATCAAAAGTATATTCTTCAATTGACTTGATTGTTCTCTGCAAAGGACATAACACGATATAAAGTTTTATACCTAAACCCAAAGTATGGAATCAACGTGAGGTAAATTTTTTGATTTGATTCAAAAAATCAAACAAAGAAATACCTTAAAGTAAAAATAAGATTCAGTGAAGTTTTTGGATTTGAATCAAGCAAAGGAATCGATATAAAGTAAATTTTTAGATTGTAGTCAGACTGTTTTTCAAAAACTACATCATGGTTGAAACTAACCTGGTGATCCAATTCATCCATGAAAAAAACGGCACTTCACAGAGGAATATTTGAAGGAAATTATGTTCTAGCAGACAGAATCTTGGAATCTGGTGATTGATAAAACATGCTTGAACAGCCAAGTGTAACTTCTGTTGGTTTTCTTAACTATCCATGTCAACTACACGTGGTGGATAGACTCGGTCTTTGACAGAGTGGACCAATGACATCTACTTGAATGCGTGAGCTTTTAACGCGTGTTCATCGTTACGTAACCCTCTTTGTTTTTTTTTTCAAGGCTCTGTAAAATACAATCGGTAATGAACAGTAAAGAAAATAAGGATTTTTTTTTTCAATTTTTATTCAATTATCAAGCATTTTTGGTGATCAGTTTCCCCTCGAAATTAATGATAGTTAAAATTTTAATTAAATATGCATTGTGATTTGCCTTTAATTGTCTGTCTGCTACAAATTTTGATAAACATATAACTTTTATTTTTTATAGCCTTTTTAGCCATTGTATTCATTATGCTATGCATTCTTTTACTTGATGATTATTAATTATGCTATGCATTTTGATTAATTATGCTATGCATTCATTAACAATTGTTCTGTTTATATCTTTATTTATCCAATTATATTACAGTAGGTAATATAATTGGATAAATGATTTAAAAAAATGGTCAAATTGAATAAATGATAAAAAAAAGGGGGCACAAAATTTTTTCACCATTGCCCGATTCCTGACCTTTAAATATTTAAAATACAACAAAATTTGTATAAAAAAATTATTAATGGCTTGTCTTACACTAAAAACTTGCTAGAAAAAATTTCGATGCTTCATATCTTAATCATTAACAATTAAAAAAAAATACTTTGATAAAATACTAGTAACAAAATGAAATAAATTTCACAGTAATAAAAAATATATATACTGCTTGAAAATAAGCTGATATTAATTTCTAAGCATACAAATGCATACCCTGAAAAAAAGCACTTGATGTTATTGATTTATTTTTTTTAATTTTACGAGGATGGGAAAATCTTTTCTGTTCAGTAATATTCTCTGAAGTTATCACAGGAAATGCTAAAAAAAAATAGCATACTTTTATTTATTTTTTATTTATTAAATTTCTAATTAAAATTCTTGAAAAAAAAAACCCTCCGTGGTGATCCTCTAAAATAAATGTTTAGTAACTTTAGATTAAATGGTGTGGCCTATAGAACACAAGCACACATTCATCTTCACTGTAGAGATATAGCGTAATTAGTAGTTTTATTGTATTAAAAATGAATTCATTTTTAATATCACTTGCAGAATTTTTTTAATTTTAGTTTTAAACAACAAAAGGATTGTAGAGAACCACGTCAGATGGCCTTGAAAGTCGAATGTTTTGCATAACGTTGAGACAACCATCTGTCTTCTTTACAGTCAACACCTTACCAACTAATTATAACTGATAGGCAATGCTATTGAATGTTCCTTAGAGTTTCAACTCTATGAGTCTTCTGGGGTATAAGCACTAGAAAAGTGTCCACCCAATGATCATGATAATTATACGCAATTATAATCAAGTAACCTTGCTTTGAAAATCTTTTTAAGAATGGATTTAAGTTTTATAAGTTATATAATTCAGTTTTATAAGTAATTTTTATGAGTTATGTAAAGCAATTTCATTTAGTGTGATTAGATTAAGAGTCTATTAAGGCTTACTTTTGGATTGTTTTCTGAATTTTTAATCTTGGTTCATATGGCAAAGCCAACATTTGAAAGGATTGCTCACTTTCAAAATTTTCAAATCACATCTAAATACATAAATCTGATCTACGAATTTTATTATGGTCCATATGAAATTTGATGTGAACCATGATTATTTAAATAAGTAGGTCTTTAACTGAAATTGTGGAAAGGAAGCTGCAGATCTCTAATTCTGAAGTCCAGGCTGAAAACTAGGTCATCGTAGCCTTGATGCTGCATTCAGTGTCTTTCAGGGAACTACCTAGATGAATTTCTGCTGGATTAAATAAGCTAACTGATTAAAGGCATATTTAAAGGGATTGGCTATCATTAGAATGGATTCATTTTAATTTAACTGCTTATTAGCTTTCTGGAAAAAGAAAAATGAATAATTTGTTTGTAAAAATTAAGCGATCGATGCTTTAACTAAATGCTTTCTATTCTGCAATTGAAGGAGGGTAATAATTGACTAAGCATCCTCTATTTAACGAAACTTCATTATTTCGCTTAAAAATTCTTTATAAAGAAAGTTCGTTGAATAGAAATTTATAAATTAAATTTAGAAAATAAGGAAAAGGGAGTAATTGAAATTTATACATCAACTTTAATGACCGATGCACTTATCTTAAATTTTAAAAAAATATAGTATAAAACAATTATTGTGTTAGAAGATAATTTATGCATATAAACAAAAAGCATACTTTGGATATAAATGTTTGCAATTTCATAAAAAGTAAAACGCATCATCAGTGACATTTTCTTGAACTAGCTAGAAAAATGAATAATTAAACTATTGGTACTTTTACTAAAGGCTTCCTATTCTACAATCGAAAGAGGGTAATAATTGACTAAGAATCCTCTATTTAACGAAACTTCATCATTTCCCTTAAATAAAGTAACATTTCCCTTAATAAAGTAAAGTTTTATAAAGAAAGTTCGTTGAACAGAAATTTATGAATTAAATTTAGAAATAATGGGAAAAAGCGTAATTGAAATTTATCCATCAATTTTAATAACTGATGCATTTATCCTAAATAAAAAAAAATTTTTACTATAAAACATTTATTGTATAAGCAGGTAATTTATACATATAAACAAAAAGCATATTTTGGATAAAAATGTTTTCAATTTCATAAAAATTAAAAAGCATCACTTGTGACATTACCTTAAAATTAGTTATTTTTGTATTGTATCAAATGTAGTTATCATTTATTTATTCTTGTGAAATATAATTTAGTAATCGCTTCGTTAATGATACTTATTGCTAATCGTAGTATTTTCTTTATGTTTCGTAATAATTCATATTCTTATTACTAGAATATTCACCGATTATTGTTCTGTATAAACATGGAAAAAATCAAACAGTTTTTAAAATTTTCCAACTGAGTCCATCTGTTTCAAATGCTGTCAGTTTTCGAAGCAGATGATTTGAGTGATTTTGATAGGCAGACGATTTTGACAAACGGGAAATGACAAAATGTAGAAAAACAAAATCCTCTTCGCTGTAGAAAAATTATCTTTTTGTAAAATGGGGTATAAATATTATGTAAATATTATTCGACTTAAAAGATTAAAACATCAATCATGGTTGGAAAAAAAATGATTGAATAGAGACTTTGCTATAGAATACAAAAATAAAAAAAAATCTTACTAAAAGTTGCCAAAAGTAATTTGGTTGTCTGGAATTTATTGAAAATATATCGTGACATCCACAACGAGAATTTAAAAAAATGTTTTGATATATTGTATTGTTAAAATTTGTTATGGCAACATCTTTAAGTTTTGCTATTATTATTATTAAAAAAAAACAATTTAAATTAAGGCAGCTTAACGGTTTTTAAAATAAGTGTTCATAAAATAGAAATGTTATTAATGACAAAAAAATATTTCTCTTGAAAAATCAAACTAAACCAAAATAAACATTTTAATGAAATAAAAGAAAAGAAAAAGTTTCCTAACCTAATGATAGTTCTGATGGAGTCGTGGGAAATTTATCTGGAAAGACAAAGCAGACTCCTTTCTCTTTTATTAAATCAATGCCAGTGAGGAGGCTTTTTTTTTCTTCCGCCTGGAATAGTTGATGGGAAAATTGAATAATCGACTTTTTAGCTCAGTGGGTTAGCGTAACTTGTGTAAAGTTTAAAAATTCCTGCAGGAACCTGAGGCGAGGCGTAACTATTTTGTGTGCGGTCGGAAAGCAATTTCAGGCTTGATCAGGCCAAGAATAGCGTTGTAATATTTTTATGTATGTAAACTTATTAAAAGTAGTTGAGAACATTAGAGTTTTTATTTTTTTTAAAATAAAGATATTCAAGTTTGAATTCAATAACTTTCGCTTTCCTTATTCTTACTTCATTTCTTTCACGGCTATCGACAAGTGAAATCTTTCATCTGATCATGGTAAATAGAAAGAAAGGAAAGAAAAAAAAGTCCAAAAATATCTGCCTAATAACTATTAAATAACAAATTGGACATTTTTGAATCTATTGATCCAGCAGCTGCTCATATGTGCCAAAAAGCGAATAAATATTAATAATTTGATTTGATAATTTTTTAAAGATAATTTTTGCTTAAATGAAAAAAATGGTTCCTAAATTGGTACACGATTCACCAAACTTTCATATAATAACCATTGACGCCGAAAGCAAAACTTAATTTATACGATACCATAACATAGAACCTCTACAAAGTCTCTTTACAATTTAAAAATATCATTACGAAAACAAATAAATATTCTTTTAGTTATATTAACGACCCATTGTAAAGCAATCTTAGGGCTATTAAGGGACAGACCTCGTCATTTTGAACCGCTTTCAGATGACGAGGACGACATCTAGGCTGGCACCCCTCTCTCCACACCACACCAGCGGAAGGACGTTTGGTCTTGACAGATTTAAAGTGCAACTTATACTATTATACGACGGTTCTTTGGTGTAATCGGGTCTTGAACTTGAAACCCTGCGTCTCAAGAGCCGAAATCTTGCCATTAGACCACCATAGCCAGACACCACTAGATATATAGCCAATATATAACAGTTGGAACCAATATATAACCTGCTGAAAATGTGGCTTAGACACTGAATCTCTTTAGTCATTTTATATTTTCGAAATATCTGAATCGTTATATGGTCTGCTGGTAAAAGTCGTCACCAGAATCGAATGGTTTGAGGTTCGTTACCCGATTCCACTGAAGATCTGTCTTGTATACGGGTCTTTTGCACATTAAAGCCAAGACAAAGCATACTCCATCTAGTGTCTGGGGAAGTTCGAAGAGAAGGGTGCCAGCTCAGATATCGTCCTCAACAACTGACTGCGGATCAAAATTACAGTTTCAGACCCGAAATACCCCTGGTGTTGCTTTAAATGGAAGGTTAATATAAGTAAACTAAACAAAATATCGTTAATTGCGCAACCACAACAAGTAAGATATTTGACATGCTTTTGTTTAGTATAGGATATTGTCATTGACAGAAAAGGCGTCAGTCTGTTCACTTCTTAATTGATAACATTAAGTGTTTTCAAACGTTTCTGATATGAAATGATTTAAAAATAAGAAATGTATATCAGAAATGGATTCATTCTGGTTCCATGGTTTCCATGCATTTCTAGTTCCATGTTCAACTTGACTGATATTCTCTTTAATTTATTTACTTAGTATGCGTATCGTCTTTGTTTCAATAATTCATAACATGCGATTTACTTGTTCTTTTAAATAATCATTTCAGAGAATCTCTCCCCTTATCACCTTTTGGTCAGATCGTACATAAAGGTATCAGATTTGAAATTCGATTCCATTAAAAAATCACAGTATAAAAGGATTTGGAAAACGCCAAACACTTTAGGGGTCAAATATTCTTCCTCTAGTGTGGCATGGAAAGTTCGAGATGGCTTGTCATCCTCATCAACTACACTCGATTCAAAATTATAAATTCCGTTTCAAACTGGACCTAATGTTATTCCAAAGTTGGACGTAAAAATAATTGAACTAAACAAGTAGTTTCTTTTTCATCCACCGCGTACCTTAAATTCATAAATGTAATGTGATCATAAACCTTTAAAAATTCATGGCCAGTTCCACTGTTTACTATTTCAGTAAAAGTTTAAAACTGTGTGTATGTATGTATATGCGTATTTTAGACTTGTAAATATATCGGGATTCAAAATCAATATCTCAAAAAATATTACTTGAACCTTCTACTCTCGAGTCCGTTATTTAGCTATAACTGTAACGGTTAAGCTGTCCACTTCACATCTAATTTTGAATTGCTTTCCTAATTATATAATTTTATGTACTCAGAAATAACGTAAAAAGGCCTGCTCGATAGCTCGAGAGAGCGATTTTCACTCAATAACGTAAAACAATTTTGGAAAAATTTGTCACAAGGCTGATGAAACGCATTAAAATGGAAGGGGGGAATTAGTGGTGTGCGCCAATATTTGGTCATTAGCTCAAGAGAACCTTATCCTAATTGGATGGGAACTGTTTCGGATAAGGCCGTTGTGCGGAAAGTTCAATATTCATTCTTTGAAAAATAAGTAGAACTACATATATTCTTTATCACAGATTAGATTTTTTAAACCTTAAATATTTGTTAAAGAGAATGGGTGAAGTCGGAACATAAGAATTAAAAATTAAGGTGTTTGATCTTTTACCTTTAACTCTATTGACAGAAGAATTTTTCCCTGTTGTAAATAGACAACATTGAAAAGAATTATGATGTCGGATTATCATTATTTATTTAAAAAGGAGGAAAATTCTTAATTCCATGATAATATATCAAAATCGAATCAGGTTATTAACACTGAAGGATGTCACATTCAATACCCAGATCTGTCGTGTAAACGAAATTGGCATATATGCTATCTGATGAAAAATTTTCTTATAGTATGGTATGAAAATTTGGAGGACGGTTGTAATTCAAAGTTCTGCAGCCCTTTCTCACATTGCTCTAGCATTGTTTCCTCATTCCTTTACACAATTATTCAAATGGATGAAATATTAAACTAATCAATCATTCAAATCAATGCCATTGAGTTTAATCAATCATTCAAATCAATGCCATTGAGTTTAATCAATCATTCAAATCAATATTGTATCGGTTAGTGATAGGCCACTCAAATCAATGATGTGCCAACTTAGTCAATCATTCAAATCAATAGTGTTTCACTCAGTGATAGGCCACTCAAATCAATGATGTGCCAACTCAATCAATTATTCAAATCAATTTTTATAACGATTTAATCCATTACTTAAAACAATGACGTGTCAGTCTAATCAATCATTAAAATTAATATCTTATTCATCTAATTAATCATTCAAATCAATGACAGACAGACATACCAATATTATGTCAATATAATTAATGATGTCAGTCTAATTTATCATTTAAATGCCAGTCTAATCAGTTATTCAAATTAGTGGTGAGCAAATTTTATTAATTATTAAATTGCTAACATAGAATATTAACAGCCGACTGTATTCTTAGTTAACCACGCTAAGAAAAGACAAAAATATCTAATTAGTAACTCATTCTAAATGGTTGTTCTTTTCGTTATTTAATACGACCGACTTATTTATTAGTATACGAGTAATAAGTAAAACATATTTATTTTAATTATTGAATAGTAATATGTCTCATTTATTAATAGTTTTCTAAATGCGACATGTTGGTTTGACGCATCAAAAACAGGTCAAAAGTTTAGTTTGCTTCTCAATCAACCCAATTACTGGAAATGAATGAATGTACTATTACAGAATTGTCTGTCATTCTTAAAAATATAATTACTACAACTTCAAAACCCAATTACAAATTTACTCATTTTAAGAACGGATTTTTTTAAATTATTTTTTTTATCTAAACCTTGACTTGCACAAAGGGGAATTAATTCTCTTAGATGATAAACTCATCGCGATAACCAAGTCCTATGTTTGATGCATTCTGTTGCGAAATGATATTTTATCCCACGCTGTTATCTAACCGGATAAAGATTATATAACCGACTGTCATCTCCCTCCGAAATTATTCCAATATTTATCATTTATTTATGTTAGATTGTAAAAACTTTTCTTTATCGTTGATGAGAAATCCACCACCGAAGCTTAATCGCCAACATGTTGTCTTATCACACGCCTATGAGATCGGGCGTTGATGGAGAACGAAAATGCATACAAATTTATGTGTCTTCCCTTCCAACGCTCTGCGCAGTTTCTTTTTCTTTCGCTTTCTTTCTTATGCCATCAGCCTTGAAGAGGGGAATGTCCAAGAAAGCTAGAATTACATCTCTATAGTTTGGAGCCGCATTTCTCAATCTTTGGTCCTTTTATCCCCATGAGTTTGAGAGTATTAACCCTTTGCAGTCCGGAAAATAATTAGATGCAAAATGATTCACCTAATACAAAGATTTGTTTATTTGCTATGAACAGTAAAAATATATAATTCTTTTAAATTTAATTTCTTTGAAAAGTTAATCTACATCTCTTTACCATTATGTAGGCGTTTTTAACAATCAAATTTGGAAAATAAATAAATAAAATGTCAAAATGATGCACAGTCTTGAATGGTGAGTCACACTCGACATCGGACCGCAAAGGGTTAAGAGAGGAAAAAATATATATAGTTGAAGACACTGATGCCAAAATTGTACAAAAGAGAAAGAAAAAACCTGCTGTTACAGAAAAGATTTTTAAAAAATGATGTATGATTTTAAAAAAAATGTCTCGTCTCAATCTGAATTGACTGAAAAGACTATCTTGAACAATTAAATACACACGACAATTATGAATATTATATAAAATTTTCTCTTCAAAAGGACGCATTATTTTAGTAAGAGTGTATTTTAGTCAGACGCATTTGTCAAAATGCCGCCCAGTCTTAAAGTCCCCAGGACCGCAAAGGGTTAAGAGAGGAAAAAATATATATAGTGATGGATACTGATGCCAAAATTCTACAAAAGAGAAAGAAAAACCCTGTTGTCACAGAAAAGATTTTTAAAAAATGATGTAAGTTTTTTTTTTAAAAAAAATGTCTCGTCTCATTCTGGATTGATTGAAAAGACTATCTTGAACAATTATACACGATAATTATGAATATTCTCAGGGCCCGACTAAACCAAGTTGGGGCCCGGGGCAAAAAATTATGTAGAGCCCCTTCTGCTTTGCTACTCTAGTAATTCATTAAAGAAGGAAAAGTAAAATAAAATTTATATTCAATTTGGGTCTCCCCCATTTATGAGGGGGTCCGGGGCAACTGCCCCGTGTGCCCCTGCCTTAGTCAGGCCCTGAATATTCTGCCACTGTTCACAAGCACTGTATTAGTCGAAAAGACTTAATAGCGTGCATTTATTTCAACCAGAGGGATTTATTTTTCTAAAATTTTCTTGCTCAAATACTGATAACATTTTTATCTCCCAAAGATCTTGAATGACATTGGCATATTATAGTTATAAAATATTTTTTAGTGTGAATTTAGCACTTTTAATGAATCCGTCGTGTCAATCTTAGCGATTTTTTTTTTTTTTTTTTTTTTGGCGATGGATAATAATTATCCGGAAACCGAATGATTTATTTTTACTCAGCAGATTCAAACCAAAATTTGACACAGAACTAAACTTGTGATTACAAAATCCCCTAACAAATTTTATATAATTAAATCCGATATAAATGAGTTAAATCGCTTACGCGTTTCTGGAAGCAAAGACCGACAGATGGTCAACCTTTTGTTGGATTTAGCTCAAAATTTGATAGAAAGTTATTTATCGAAAAGAAAAATTGTTCATTTAAAGTTATTTTTGACATGATCGCAGACGTTAAATTCAAAATACTTCTTGTTATTTATTTACTGATAAAAGCAGACTTTGAAAATTCGTTTAACAATTTTCCATTCAGACTCAATAAACCAGGGACCATTTTAAACAACTCCTGTTTTAGTAGAATTGATAGTGATTCAATAAAGATACAAACTACTCAACAAGAATGACTTTAGTGACCGGATGATAAGTTTTTTGATTTAGAACCTTCTGTCTGAATTTCGCTATGTACGTATTGTAGATGCACGTTTTATTTAACACAGAATATCAAACATCCTGTTTCTCCCCTCCCTTAAAATAGTGCGGGGAAGAAATTTGACAAAAGATGTCATTGAAGTGTTGTCCTCTTCGTGGATTACTTTTTCTTCGAGGTTTGTTCCAACATAGCCTTGTTACAAATCGGATTATAAATATTGACATGATCACAGATGTTAAATTCAAAATACTTTAGGTCATTTATTGATAAAAGCAGACTTCAAGGAATCGTTTGACATTTCTCGTTTAAAATCAATAAATCAAGATCCATTTTTTATATCTCCTGTTTTAGTAAATCAATTGATTGTGCTTTAATGTATAACCTACTCAGCTGGAATCGGATAACAAGGTTTCTGGTTTGAAACCAGAGTTTCTGAGTTCGACGCCTTATTCTTTCTAAATTCCACAAAATATGAAAAGCCGAGGAACGTTATATTCGATATAGAGTATCAAACGTCACCCCAACCCTCTAAGCTAGCGAGGAAAGGAAATTAGGCAAGGGGGTATCACTGAGGTGTTTTTTCTCTTCATGGATATCTTTTTCTTCGAGGTTCGTTCCAACATAGCCTTGTTACAAATCGGATTATAAATGCTGACATTATCACGGACGTTAAATTCAAAATACTTCTTGTCATTTGTTTACTGATAAAAGCAAACTTCAAGAAATCGTTTAAGAATCTCTCATTTAAACTCAATAAATCAATGACTATTTTTTTACGTCTCTTGATTTAGCAGAACTGATATCAAGCGTCCTCCCCCCACCTTAATGTAGTGTGGCTTGGAATTTTGATAAATGATATCATTGAAGTATTGCCCTCTTTGATTCAGAGTCAAAATTCATTCTAGCGTAACTATTATTAATCGAACACTAGTGTAATTAAACAAGAATTAACTATTTCGCCAGAAGTCACTTGACTGGTACAAATGTCCAAAACGAAAGTAAAAAAAAAAAAAATTCTTGTCATTTGTTTACTGATAGAAGCAGACTTCGAAAATTCGTTTAACAATCTCACATTTAAACTCTATAAATCAATAACCATTTTTTTTCGACTCTTGATTTAGTAGAACTGATATCAAGCGTCACCCCCACCTTAATGTAGTGTGGCGAGGAAATTTGATAAATGATATCATTGAAGTATTGTCCTCTTTGGATCAGAGTCCATATTCGTTATAACGTAACTTTGTTACAAATCGGACACTAATGTATCTAAACAAGAATTAACTATTTCACCAAAAGTCACGTGACTGATATAAAAGCAGCTTCCGCATTACCCCAACCGGTTTATCTGACGGTAAACCACGCATTCAACGTAGATTATTATTTTTTAAAAAACATGAAACATTCGCAGACGGAAAAACTCTTCCTCAAACTCCTACGTCCATAGACGGCTCTGTCATGTAGTTAGTTAATATTATGTACCAAGCAATTACGGCAATCTGTTTGCGAAAACAACAATAAAAAAATGGGCGAAGCATTTAATTGTTACACTGAACATAAGGAAAACATTCATTCTCTATTCTGGGCTTATTATTATTATTTCAGTGACTCGGTTAGGTGCTTTTTCTTTTTCTTCATGAATGGAGATCAACCGCAGTGCTTCCCATGTTTGTAGGTCAAGCCAGAGATGACTGTGGTAAAGGGTTAAGAAATAAATTCGTCTATGTGTGTGGGCGTCACGTATTTTATTTTCGTAAAGGAGTAAATTAGAGGTGTTGATTGTTTATCTGGAACAGAGAAAAGTAAAGGAGTTAATTGTTACCCTGAAAAAGCTCCTTGGTTTATTTCCTCTTTGTTTCTTATTCTTTGTTTCTTTCGGAAATTAGTTTTCTTAGAAAACTGAACCCTAAAAAAGTTTTTTGCTGTTAGTGTGTGTGATGGTGCTTCAAAATAACGTCAGAGATGCGGCAGAAAATATTTCAACTGCGGTAAATCACAAACTATATATTTCTCTAAATAATAATAAAAAAGAATGTGTGTAAATCAGGATTACTCAAATGATGGTTCATATATTTATAGTTATATTGCATAATTTTTGGAGCTGCAATTGTTACACATAAAAGATTTCTTGCGAGATTTTAAAGAAGGCTCAAAATATATTCAAAATAGCTATTCTTTTCATTTTTTTGCTAAAATCTTTGTTTTTGATATATATATATATATTCATTTCAGACGCCTCTCCGCTTTTATTGAAACGTGGTGAACATTAATATCCATGCTCTAGACACAGATCTACGTTTACAGGTAAGAGTATATACTTTTCCATAAATTAATCCTCTCGGAAAAGAAACCTTCCATACATCTATATATTTTTTATGAAGTAAAAATTTTTTGTATGCAAACATTGCTAAACTGCATATTTTTTTAAAATATAAACAATCTATTTCGGATGTTAAACAGTAGTTTTATGATATTATAGATGTTTTTTAAGTTTATTTTTATTTTTGCGATGCAATATTTAAACAGTTTTAGACCTATATAGTAAATACACCGACTCGTATGGAGAATGCTACTTGTAAAACACACTATATGGAATGATTTACATTTACTTTTTTTTAAGATGAGGAACTCTGTGGTATTGGAGGTGAGATCTAAAGCGGTTCTAAATAATCTGGATGGTTTAGATTAGGTTCCATATATATTCTATCCGTTTTTTTATTATTATTTATCGGAATTGTTTTATACTAATGTCCCGTTTTAAAATAATACTAGGACTATTTTAGGATGGACCTCGTATTTTTGAACTGTGGTGAGATGATGAGGACGACACCTGAGTTAGCATCTCTCTCTCTCCGAACTTCTACTCCAGGATTTAACTCGCATCAGGTGCACTTACACGACGGCTCTCAGGTGGAATCGGGTAACAAACATGAAACCCTCCGGTTCTTCAGACGAAACTTTAACACCGGGTCACGGGGCCTAATCTCATAAAATGATTATAGGAAAATTCAATATTCACACTATTTGCATTGATAATCAGGGCCCGATTTAGCCCAGTTGAGACCCGGGGCAAAAAACTTCTTTGGGGCTCCCTCTGCTTTACTATTTTAGTACTGAAAAACATTAATTAAAAAAAAGAAAAGGAAAATAAAATTTCTATTCGATTTGGGGCCCCCCAGTTATATGGGGGTCCCGAGGCAATTTCCCTTACATCCCTGCCGTAGTCAGGCCCTGTTTATATTAAACTTAAAAAATAGGCCTAACACAAGAAAGCAAAGTCTATGATGCCAAACAGATGAGAGAGAGGGCATTATTCGCCAGTATTGTTGCTGGATTGACCCTGACTCTAAAATTAGTCTGTAAAAAAAAGTGCTAAATATCTGATATTCCACCGTTGTCACAAAAACTTTTAAGCTTATGGTGATTCCGAATATGCCTTCATACGGGATTTAGACTTGCTTTCTTTGTGCGCTCTACCTCTCCAAGTAGTTTGTACGTTGAATTTTGATTTGCACTGTCTTAGGTTTCCAGTACCCTTGTGTTGATTGACTTGGTTTCTCAGTGAGTTGGGATAACCCAAAATCTGAGTCTAAAATTCGTTATAGATGAAACTTTTTTTTATTGCTAGATTTAACTTTTTGTACACTTTTTTTATTGAACATTCACTGAATGACACAGTACTTTTTATACATTTAAATCGGATATTACAGCGAATGACACAGTCAAATAGAAAGCAAAAATTGCATCATGTAGGTGAGATATTGCACAGATGTTTTTAAAATAGGAACAAATGTCTATAAAAAACTGTACTCCTTTGATTTTAACACCAGGTTGCCTAAGGCAGTCATTTTGACTGCTTTTCAGTTTCAGTTAGAAAAACAATTGTGTATATAATGACACAGCTTCTTAGAATTTTGTGACTTTTTGCACAACACATAAATGCGTTTATTAATCATTGTAGTTGCCTTCCTCCTCTTTCATTTCCGGTATATATATGTGTGTTATATCTGTATTGCCTAAAAGCAGTCATTTTGGCTACTAGGAAAATTTTAAATAATCAAATGACCTTTATTATTGAATTGAGTAAATTTCGGAAATGTGGGACAATTTGATTGAAAATAGTCAAGCTTGCTATCAATATAACAATTGAAGAGCAATTATTTCTTTAAAAAGCCAGGTGCAAGTTTATACAGTGCATGCTGAATAAACTCAACAAATTTGGCATCAAATTCTGGTTTGCAACACATATTAGTAGTAAGTACATTCTGAGTTCTGAAAAAATGTTACCGGACACTACTCAATTTTATAACAAAACAAAATTTGGAGCTGATATGACGGATCAAATGGCAAGAAATGAAGTAATTTTTGTTGTTGTTAATACTTACTAATAATTTGCTTTATGACTGTAAATAGTATAAGAAATATTAAAAATTAATTTTAAACAAATTTCTTGACACATTAGTTATTCTTTCACAATGCTGTCATTTTGACTGCTTTAGGGCAATCTAGATATACACTAAGTCTCCGTATTTCTAGTGCTAAAAATCTTCCGTTTTCCTCGGATAATTTCTTTCTTCCTTTATCATTAGAGAATTTTTTTTCAACATTCAAGCAGCTTGAAATTTTGAAATCATAAATTTTAAATTAAAATTATGTTAAATAAAAAAAATACAAATTTAATCATTGAAATTTAAATTTTTATTCGGCACGATTTCTTGGAAATAATGTAGATTATTAGTTCTTATGCCAGATCTATAACTCCAAGTACTTCACTTGGGTGTTGTAAGCATGCCTTAGTGCACAGATTTCTCAAAACAATAATTTAAATAAATGTATTACAATAAATGTCTAATATTTAACTACATTATAATTAGTTAGCTATAATAAATTTCTAAGAACGCATAAATGTATTATACATATTCTATTTATTAATATGTGCTTCCCCTTCCAATATTCACCATTTGCAAATTAAAACGCTCAATACCTTTAAAATTACCAGAATACAGATGATATAATTTTTCTTTTGCAGCAACGATTGAATTGGAAATTTGGGAGCAAATCGAAACACTTGAAAGATCAAAATAGAAATTACAATTTGATTGGATGAAAATTTTTATATCATAACTATTAATTTCTTATGTAACATTTGAGACACTGTCTCGTCCAATTCTTCCGCAATATTATTAATATTTAAAAAACTAAATCCACACTTAAAGATTAATTTTGTCAATAATCTTTTAATATCGGTCCGAAATGTAGATATTTTCGGAATTAAGCATCAACTATCGGGTTAAAATGACACTTTTAGACGCTTTTTAATCGAGTTGTTTTCATAGATAATTTGTTGAAGCTTACGAGATATGACGTCATTCCTCTCCTGTTTTTGTCGGCACACGATTTCTTAAGTAATTCTTAGCCGAACGATAGTAAGTAGCTTTATTCCTTTGCAGACGAAACTGTTAAGAAGTTTCGGTATTTTTCTATTTATAAACTTTAATTTGTAGCCATAATATTGAGTTTATTTAACGTCTTTGAAAACTTTACATGAAATGTTTGTATATTTCTATTTTAGAGAAATTATTAGATTTGTTTAAGAGTAAATAAAATAAAAAAAAATATTTCAAAACTTGATCAAATCAAAATGTGGAATTTCAGTGAAAAATATGTTTCGAAAATTGATCAGAATAAAACATGGCGTTTCATTAAAAAAAATGTGTTTCGAAACTTGATCAGAATAAAATATGGCGTTTCATTAAGAAAAATGTGTTTCGAAACTTGATCAG
>JAOUZG010026641.1:19709633-19733206 GCA_026289955.1 Argiope argentata | reverse complement strand
AAAATGTGTTTCGAAACTTGATCAGAATAAAATATGGCATTTCATTGAAAAAATGTTTTTTCCAAATTTGATCAAAATAAAACATGGCATTTCATTGAAACTGGTCTGGAAACTATAAAAACATTTAGTAACATTACATGCAAAAATATAAAAAATTAAGAATTCGTGCGAATGGTCAGTTTAAATTAAAATTTAGAAACAAAACACATTCTCAGTAATACCAAATTCAAAATCGTTATTGTCAATTTAACAACTAATGCAAATGTTTGAATTTAAGAAAGAAAAGAAAACTCTTTCCATTTGCTGCCCATTTTTCCATTGCATGGCTCTCATGCCATAAAACCCCCAAAATCCATTTGTTTAAGTTTTTTTTTTTAGAATTTTACATGCGTTATATTTCAGTTCTATTAAAATATATAGATATGTTTACGAGTAAATAATTAGCAAAATCAAAAAGAAAAGGATTCGAAGCTTGATTAAGATAAAAATAAAAATAACGAATTTCACTGATCATGATCATTAATCTATTAGGATTTTGAGTAACATGGTGTGCATATTATGCCCACATTGAACACTCGTGAAATAATCATTCGAAAAAACGAATAGTCAAAATTAAAATTGAGAAGCAAAACAACTTTTCTATCAAAACTGTGTTGGGAAAAATAAATAATACGAAATTCAAAATCATGATTCTTAAAATAATTAACACTCAATGTTCATAACTGAATGTAAGAAAAAGAAGGGAAAAAGTAAGCTGTTTTTATTGCTTTTCGAAAATTTTACAAGTGTTATGTTTATGTTCAGGGCCTGACTAAGTCAGGGGCATACGAGGCAGCTGCCCAGGGCCCCCAAATCAAATGGAAATTTTATTTTACGTTTAATTATTTAATGAAAGTTCTTCATTACTAAAGTCGCAAAGAAGGGGGCCCAAAAAAGTTTTTGCCCCGGGTCCCAACTAGACTAAATCGGGCCCTGTTTATGTTTCTCTTTTATTGAAATATTTAGTTTTGTTTATTCTAAAGAAATCAAAAACAATTATTAATTGGCTGATGAATAAAATAAATTACTTGATTATAAAATTTAAAGCTAATGCGAATGTTCGAATTAGTGAGAAAGAAAAAAAAGCTTTTTATTTGTTTAACTTCGGTATAAAAAATAACCAACTGCCCATGACTTTTCTTTTTCAGGTGCAAACTCTAACATAACTTTATTTATTATGCTGTATAAAAAGGAAAAAAAATTGTTTCCAAACATTGTGCACCAACCCTTTTGTCCCGAGAAGGAACAATTTTTCCCGCCCTTTTCTCGGCGAGAGGAATGTTGACCTCCTAACCTTGTTCTGATATTCAAGATCAAGACTCGGGAGGAACTCTCCCGTCCTTCGTCATCACCAGAGCGCTTTGTTTCCTGCGCGAGCGCCACGGCGTCATTCATCTCGGGCGCACCACTACAACCGGAAGTCGGGACCCGCTCCAAAATAAAAATAATACCCACTGATAAAGGCTCACGCGTTGGCAGCCGAGTGACGCCTGCCGGCGCAGGTGATCGCTTCGCTCGCACTCCGTTATTTCGAACACCAGCCACCAGAAGAATCACAAGAGAAAAAAAGAAAAAGAATCATCCTCGTACTGTGTACGCTGCAGGGTTGCCGGATTGCCTTTTTGGAGACGATATTTTACCGATTTGCTTTGTCTCAGAAATTTGTATTTAGCCTTGCATTCGTTATTGACTTAATATTGCTTTTAGTTTCATTTAACAAATCCCTAGCAGCACACAAATATTGTACAATATTGATCAATATTCGCAATATTGTTTAATATTGTGTACGATATTTTAACGATATACTTTGTCTCAGACATTTGTATTTAGCCTTGCATTCGTTATTGACTTAATATTGCTTTTAGTTTCATTTAACAAATCCCTAGTAGCACACAAATATTGTACAATATTAATCAATATTCGCAATATTGTTTAATATTGTATACGATATTTTACCGATATGCTTTGTTTCAGAAATTTGTATTTGCTTTCGTTATTGACTTATTCTTGCGTTTAGTTTCATTAACAAATACCTAATAGCACACAAATATTGATCAATATTCGCAATATTGTTTAATATTGTGGAATAGTGTTTATTATCATATCATATCGTATCATATATATCATATATATTGTACAATATTATGCTACAGGATTTTAAATTTTTTACACACTAATTACATCTATATCTATATAATGCTGGCAACTCATGTTTGTATGATGCACGATTTAATTAAATAATACTACTGGAGTTTGCTGCGCATTTAGAACAAGGAAAAAGGGTGTGCCGTGCCACTCAAATATGATATGTGATTATGGTGCCATTAGAAACCCTATTATAGTGCCATTATGCAGTAGGATAATTATCCGCATTTATTGCGAATATTTGGAATAAAAGGGGTTATATATTTTATAATAAAACTAAACTTGTATATTTCATAATAATTTACTGATAATATACATACAATTGTGTTTTTTTCTGTATTTTTTACATAAATATCAATTTAATACTGTTTAAAAGTATATCGAGGTTAATCATTGCAGTATCATTATTGATATATAGTTGAAAGACTTTGATTGCAATTTTTCCACCTTCAAAGAGTTTAACAAAACTGGACTTGGAATAGTAGCAGTTATATTTCACATCAATACTGTAACCAATTATTAATATTCATGCAGTAAAAATTTCCTACTGATTGCAATGACCTGTCGCAAGCTTTCTACTGCTTGACAAGAGGATTATTATTCCTGTCGAGATTCTTTTAAATCTCATGAATAAATTGGTCCACATGTCGATTGAAGAGTGAAATATTATCCAAGGGTCATTCTCTTCAATATTGACCCCTTAACCGGTTTATATTCCTTATTATCTAATAAGATGACGCCTTCCATTTTGGTAATATTTTCTTATTTTGATTCAAATGGAAATCCATGGAATACTTGGCTTATCTACGTATTCGAAGTCATTTTACTGTTGGATTATAATTGTTATGAATGATTTATTCTTTGTTTTACAACTATCAAAATGCCGGCTTGCTGGCACAGGGGTAGCGCGTCTGCCTCGTGTTCAGGAGGTCCCGGGTTCGAGTCCTGGTTCGGGCATGGTTGTTATTCTGTGTACTATCTGTGAGATGTGTGAATGTGCCCCCCTGTAAAAAGGGGTTGTGCAAGCGAATGAGTGAATAACAAAAGTCGTACTCTTGGCCCTAGTTGGCGCTACTTGAAACAAGAGACGCTTCACTCGGCTTAAATCTGCTGCTGGGTCCAGCAGCGAGCTTGTCCATAGGCAAGTGCCATTAGAAACAACAACAACTATCAAAATTCGATAAATCGATGCACGTATGGCGTACGGGCAAACAGGTTAAGGGGATAGGATGTACTAGATAAAGAATGTCCTAGAGTAATTTCAAACATCACTAGATTAATACAAGATCCTAACGTCTAGTCGTCTATTAAAACATATTAGAAATAGAGAAAATTCAGAAATATAATCCTCTTCAATTTTTGTCGAATTGTGAAATTAAGATTGGTGTACCTTGCATTTTGCTCCTTTTTATAAATAATATTTAATTTAAATATCTAGAGAGACAATTTATCCTCTTTAGTTAGCGTTATTTGATATAAATAATTGGAAAAGACAATTTCCATACATAGGATAAACATTTTATGTATAGAGCAAAAATGTCTCCCCAAAAAATTATATTGAAAAGAAATAAAAATAATTACATAAGAAGGGGAAAAAACCTGTATCGTCTGTTTTTTTTTACAATAATAGACATTTGGAAATATTTTACGAAAAATCATTTGTGATTGATTGCTTTATACTGATATCGTTTTTAACATTAAATTTCCTTTTAGTTCATATGTATAGTACGCATGGTCTCTAAACAGAAATATTTAATTGAATATTGAACAGAAATATAAAAAGAAATTCAGTTTGACAAGATGATATTATATCGTCAATTAAAACTTCGTTGATACACATATATTTTTTTCAAAAAATCGTTTTTTAATGTCTTTAATTTTTGTTTAAGTCTATGTGTTGTTGTTACTTATGGCACTTGCCATGGACAAGCCCCCGGCTGATTTAGCAGCAGATTTAAACCGAAAAGAGCGTCTCTTGTTTTTTGAAGTAGCGTCAAAAGTACGACTCAGCTACACACTCACCACATTTGCTTGCACAGCCCCTTTTTACAGGGGGAGGGGCACATTCGCAGCTCTCACAGATAGCACACAGAAGAACAACCATGCCCGAACCGGGACTCTCAGAACTCGAGGAAGACACGCTACCCCTGCGCCAGAAAGCCGGCTAAGTTTAAGTGTAATTACTTTTAACAAGAAATGATGAATATTTTGCAGTGTATTTATGGATATTGAAGTTTTTGTTTATCAAACGTTGTATAAATCGAATTTCATTTACGATTTTTCGCATTCGATATATGGAAATTTAATTTTATTAGCAAAATTTACTACCTCTTATTGAGTTTTAAAGAAGATGTTGAAATAATTTTTAAATTTGACGTTTCAGAAAATCTGTTCGTTTCAATTTCCTTCATAAAACCAATATTTGTTTTCGAAAGACTCGGCATTATTTTCCCATTCTTTCCTAGTAACCGTGGGCTTAAGCATCCACCACGAGGATCCAAGATAAAGAGCAAAAAAACTGCGCTCCCCGTACTGTGTCGCTCTCTTCTCCCGGCTGAAGCGAATGAACTGTTGAGCAAGAGAGCTGGGATTGCGCAACGCCGTGAAACCCATGCTCTTTTCGATTCCATTGTCATCGGGCGGTTGGACATTGATTTTTCGATTCGCGGCAGACGCCCGCCCGCTCCGTGAGCTGCGGTTTTCATCGCCTCCCTCTCATTAAGCCGTTGTGTTTGGTGTAATAACTGCGAGAGAGAAATAGAATGGGATTTTTCCTTTCTTTCTTTTCTTTTATTTAACCTTTTCTTTTGAGCCGGTGCTGTTATAATATAATTACGCGGGGCTGTTCTCTCTCTAACTCATAGATTTAATTAAATATAAATAACCAAACCTTTGAATGGGTGCTGGATTTTATATTTTTATCCCAGATTGGAAAATGATCCCGTATTTAACTTTAATGAAATACATATAACATATTTTTTTAAAAAAGGATTATTATTTGCATGTCAGAACATGATGTTGTTTTGGAGATGAGGATTTTGGCGTCAATTTAAATAAATAGGCGAAAGCTAAAAAAATATTATCTGCACGAGCATCTCAGAAAACCAGCTTTTTATAGCGCGTTGCCATTGCATATACAAAAGCTATGATTAAAAAAAAACAAGTGAATGACTACAGCAAATAAAACCTAGAAAAATGTCATTTTAAGCGCGTGATTATATGAAATGAAATAAATAGGAAGTGTGATATTTTTTTACACAATCAATGCGAGACTAAGTTTTTTGGATCGTTTGCAATACTAAAGTGACTCATTCGATGAAACAATGAAAATGAATAAAAATATGATTCAACTCGCACGAGCACGTGGTGCTTGGCCGTTCAAGAAATGATGTTCTGACATGATACACTGAAATAGGCGTAGCAGATTTCATTTTAATCTTTTATTTAAATTTCATTCAAAATTTTGGGCTTCTAATATGAAGATTCATGTGAAAGAATTCGATGTATAGAAATTTTATTATTATTTTAATATGTAGAAATTACGATTCACGTTTCATTATAATTTTTTAATTTGATTTGTAGAAATATGATGCATATTCTTTTCTCTTAAAACAATTGTCTATATTGAATTTTAGTGTTAAAAGCGAATTGAAAAGAATAAAATACTAAAAAAAGTTTTTAAAATAAACTCTAAAATATAAGACCTTTTTTTCAAAAATTATTAATTTTTACATGCTCTTCTATTTTTTATTTATTCAGTTTTTGAATGGTTTCAATTTTTAATTCTCTCGCTCTTTGCCTTCACCTTACATGTTTTACAAAATATTACCAAGCTACAAATGACATGTCGGAGGATTCATAAATGGCTTCTGATCTGCAAAAAATTTCTATTGCAGTATGTACGTATCAGAAAAAGATTCCCCTACCCCGGATATTTAATAACACTTTCTTTCTATGACAGAATTCAATTTTTACTTTTAAATTCTAATAAGTACATATAATTCTTATACAACGATTCTATTCGGTGCATAATAATTTTGTTTTATACAGACAAAGTATTTATTATAGAAAATCCAAGACTCCCCCGCCCCAAAAAAAGTTTGATGAATAAAGATTTTTCTTTTATGAAAGACAAATTAGTTGGAGAATCTAAAATGAATGCGCTCTCTTTTACTTTTTCGTTTACAAACACAATGTGGGACGTTTTGATTTTATATTTGGATATTTGAATTTGACTGCGAAAGATATGGAAATAGTAACTCAGTCAGCTATTTTGACTTAGATGTGGAAGGAAGGGGATGTGGTTATCTGAAATCTAAGCTGTTCTCAACTTAGATGTCAGGGAAATGCATCAACCTAACGAGGTTAAATTCATTACGTGGTCCTAATGCAAATTTGTAGCGGATTTTATCAGATTTTAAATGAAATCCATCAAAGAAATGCCATTTGTCTGAATGCTTACGAAAATCAAATTTGGAAACTGTAACCGTAACGAACCATAAAAAAATGAAATTTGGTTACTCACCTTTATCATTAGAAACGGGGGAAGTCTGTTAAATTTCCCTTCGAGGGTGTGGCCATTTGTTAGTCAGTAGATCAGGGCCAACGCAGGGGTGCGCAACCTGGGCCGCACCACAGGGCGCCGAGAGTATAAGGGCGCCAGTTCGAATCGTAAATTTGGAAGTTTGCTCACGTTATGTAACAGTTTGTTGGAATTGAATAGAAAGGAAAGTGGATAGAAAGTTAACTGAAATAATGAAAATACTTTTAATTAATAAAGTAATTTAATACTTTTTGTTGTGCTTATAATTTTTAAATGACACATGACAATAAAAGACCATTTACCATTTCTATATTATTTTATTGGGCCATGATAGAGCGTTGGGCTCGTATTCCTTAGGTTGCGAGTTCGAACCCGCCGGCCGAAGATTCCGAGTGTGGCTCTCGTTAAATCTGCCGTGGTCACAAAGCCCTCCTTGTCGAGAGTAATGCCACTGGGAATACTGGGTCATAAGTGATCGTTCTCTATTCTCCAATAGCTAACTTAATTAGACAAAGCCACTTTCCATTTAAATTTTAAACAGTTCACTGCCTCCAGCTTTATTTAATTCAAAACTAAAATCCCCTATTATTATTAAATTCTAACCGATAATTGTGTGACGTCTAACAGTCACTTTCATTATATCTTCCACTTCATGCTCATTACACTGTTTATTAACCAGGTGGTTATAGTTGCAGGGGCATGAAGCGGTGTTGTGTGTGTGTTCCAGATCTAAATTACGTTCTGTAGTTCAATGAATGAAGTCCGCCCCGTAAAAAGGATTTGTGACGTATATGAGCTAAAAGTCAGACTTGTGTTCAGAGGTTCATACTCTCAGAAGCTATTGCACCCCTCCTTCCGTTGTAAAGCAGAACACAACAACATAAAAATAGTACATTTTGCCTCTAAATGAGGTAGTTGCGTGGGTGAGGCGCTCCCCTTGTGATCTTTACCAAAAATTATGAGGGTTTGTTCCCACCGTAATGTTTAAAGGTGCAAACTCTTGTAAGGAGAGTAGAAAAAATGATGCTGTAATGTCTGTGTATATGAAAAAGTCGAGGGAAGCACATCTCTGTTGTGTTGATTCGATATTTAGAGAGGCCGTACACAACTGTTATGCACAGCTCCTAAAAAACTATCTTGATTTATAAGTCATTAGAAAATCTATTAAAGATAATCGAGTTAAAGTAAGTGATTCAATATCGAAAAACACTTGTTCTCTACCATGAACTGCTATCTAAGTTATAAATTCTCATACTTTCTCTTTTGTGAAATTATGATTATTAAAATTTTGAGTTCCATTTATGTACACAAAAGAAATTAATAAAAATAGCTTTTGAAAGCATATATTCATTAGTGGACAGAATATATTTATGTTCCCTTGATTATGCAGAGTTTCTTCTATACTTATTGATGATTATGAATAATCACAAGTAATTATAAATAATTATTAGTTTATTACATTTGACGTAGCATATAGGTTAATCTCATAGTGTGAAACAAAGGCGTATATATATTTTAATGGAGACTAAGACAATTAATTTTGACCTTGGGGGGAAATAAAAAGTCCTAGAAAATGCAAGAATTATGGCGATATCTTTATTATGAACTTAATTTCAAAGATCCTTCTAGATTTTTCACTGCTTTGTCGAAAAACATATACGAATCAGAAAGCTAAAGCAAATGAATCAGTCTAATGATATATGTCTTTGAGTGCTGGTAGTACCGGGTGTCCAAAAAGTTCCCGTACTCCAAATTTAAAAAATCATTGCCCATGAATTTTTTTCAAATATATTAAATTAACGAGTAATGAAACCATGGACATGCTTGAAGCTTTTTTCGGCGATCGACTTACCTCAAAAAATCTTTTACCACCTCGATCCCCTGATCTGACCATCCCGGAATTTTTTTCTGTGGGGATATTTAAAGGACAAAATTTATGAAGGTGATCCTCCAACAATAGATGATTTGAAAATCGCAATTACCCAAAGGATACAAGAAATCACTCCTAGCATGTTAAACCGCGTTCCGAAAAACATGCGCATACGAGTTCAGCTTTGTCTCCAAGAAAGGGGTGGACATTTTGAACATTTATTATAAATGTAAGTTCAGTATTTTTTCCTTAGTTATGTTAAAAGTGCTTTTCATCATCGGCATAAAAATAATTCTTTTTAAACCTGTTGTTTTCGTAAAATAAATTCGCAAATCATCAGTACGGGAACTTTTTGGACACCCTGTATATGGATTTCTGCAAGTATTGTCTTTGTGTACGCCTCTGCTGGGTTTTGCTGTTTGTATTTTGTGATTTCCTTATTTTTCGTTGCTCAGCATTTATCATACACCCATCGAACATTTTTCAGTAACCTTATATACTTTTATTTGAACAATTTTCTACTCTTTAACCTTTATCAGCAATTCATCTATATTAATTAAGCAATTGGTAAAATGAAAAAGCCCGTACCCCAGTCCTAGGTCCTGATCAGAATTCGGCGTTTTATCATATATGAAAGCTCATATTTTCTTTATATACCTGCTATGGTCGCTTCTCCTACAGCATTTTTCAAAATAAACCTCAAAACTTTATTTCACTGGATAATTCTTGCGGGAAAACAAAGCATAGATATAATATCCCAGCCACTGCACAATGCTAATTTTTATTTCATTTTAAAATTTATTACAGCTAAATTCGTTATCAGTAATCACATCTTCAATGACATTGCATCCATGGGAATAAGGAATGTATCGATACCTTCAGTGCTACTGGAACAAGACACAGTATGTTCAACTCATTTTTTAAAAATGAAATGTGTAATAAAGGACTCCGAAGTTTTTTTAGGGAACACGTTGTAATTTCGATTAAATTCTAATTTAAAATCCAATTAAAAATAATTTCTTATATTGAAATTCATTTTATCTGATCATTAAAGCAAATCGAAAATCAATTCAAGGAATTCCCAGTCTTCAATGATAAATTGAAATTAAAAATTGGAAAGATCATTAGCATTATTGTCTATAATTAATTAACAGTTTTCAATTATTACAGACATTAACTGAAAGATTTAAAACTGTTCCAAATTACAAGTCAGGTTTCTAAAGCTCACCGTACTGAAATTAATTAAATCTTTTAATGAGGAAATTCGACGGCTAAAATGGGCGATAAGAAATTTAAGGTAAAATTTAGAAAATTAAATTAGCAGTGATGTCAATAATTAAACCCCATTTTTGCAATAATTAACTGAATTATAAAAATTCTGAATTCACAAATTCTGAATATTTTTATGAGTGAATTTAGTAACAATATTGAATTTTGTTTAAGAATTATTTATTAACTTTCTAAGTTTATTTAATAATGAAAATTTAATTTTTTTACAGCCCTTCTTATTCTCTTTGGTCTATTTTAATTAGTGTAAGTAGATTTGATGATAAAATATTGTAAGTAGATTTGACTACAGAAAACTTGGAAACTATTTGGACCAAAAACAATAAGAAACAAATTTTGAAAATTATTATTTCGTAATACATCAATTTATATATATTGATGTATTACGAAATAATAATTATATATATATATATATATATAATGGTAAAAAAAGCTTTATCTTTTTCAGTTTCCATATCCAAATAACCTATAACATCATTTAATTTAATGCACGATATCAAAATTTTATTTAGTAATTATTTATTAATTTTCATATTCACTTCTCAAAATTGAATTCGGTTTGATTTGAATAATTGCAATCATTCGCATCTTTTCCCTTTTTTAAAAAATCTATTATTCGTAATGTTTAATTACAAAATTCTTTTATTGATATTATTTTGAATGCGAATAATAACATTTAAAGTTATTCATATTCAAGCACACGATTTATCTTTAATGGAATCTTAACTGGAAACCGGTATCTAAACCTGAGCTTAATTCAGGAATATTTGTATCGTGTTTTGAAGCAACGAGAGGACTGCTTTGAGTTAGATTTAATCATTTACTATCCATCGACTTCTGTTATCGATGCATGAGCAGGCATACAATTCTAAACTTTGCCCGTACTCATCTGATCCCGAAATCGAGACGGGGCTCGCTGTGGCTTGGTGGTAAGGTCAGGGCCCGACTTAGGCCCGGGCAAACACTCTTTTGGGGGGCTCTTCTGCTTCACTATTTTAGTATTGAAGAACATTTACTAACGAAGAAAATGCAAAATAATATTTCTATTTGATTTGGGGCCCCCAAATATGTGGGGGTTCGGGGCAACTGCCCCGTATGGCCCTGCCTTAGTCAGGCCCTGGGTAAGGTTTCGGCTCGTAAGCCATAGGGTATTAAGTTCAAGACCTGATTCCACTGTAGAAGTATTGTGTAGGAGTTTGGTGAACAAATTTAATCCATTGGGACAAACGTTCTCCCGTTGGTGCAGTGTGGAAACTTGAAAGGCGGGTACCAACTCAGGTTATTTTCCGTCATCTGACCACGGTTCGAAACAGGGCCTGACTAAAACAGGAGCGTATGGGGCAGTTGCCTCGGGCCCCCACATAAATGATGGCCCCCAATAGAAATTTTATTTTACGTTTCCTATTTTAATGAATGTTTTTCATTACTAAAGTAGTGAAGCCGAAGGGGTTCTCAAAGAAGATTTTGCCCCGGCCCCCAACTGGGCTAAATCGGGCCCTGGTTCGAAATAAGACGAACTACCGAAGCACCGTTGAGCAAAGGGGTCTGTTGCAGTTAAACTCGTCAGGGCCAAACGTTCTCCAGTTTTTGTGATGTTGGCAAACTCAGGTGTCGTCCTCGTCATCTGACCACGGTTCAAAATAACGTGGTCCATCCCCAAATAGACTTGGTGTTGCTTTACAACGGGGCGTGGGTAGGCTAAACTGTATTAAACTAAAATCCGAAATCGGGATGGACACAAGGTTACCGTAGTGTTAAAAATAATAGGTGAAGCAATAGAACGGAGTTGTTTTCTTTCCTTTCTTTATTTAATATTTCTCTTTTGATTTCACATTTAATAAGTGCAACATTTTGATAAAACCAATAAGTATTAATTTAGAAAGGCATCCTGCCATTTTATGCTTTTATACGCTCTTATAAAATATATAAAGAGAATGTATTATAATTAAAATAATCCAAACTCGTGATTTCGATGAATGAATTTCCACTTTTCAGACTTCTATGAAATCAAAAAATACATTTTGGAAAATGCATCTATTAAATAATCTAAATACGATAATTCAACGTTTATGTTCTCGTCTACAGTGCTCCCTTTTTATCTTTAAAATCTTTTTATTAGGGAATAGGATAGAAAGTTTCTTAGATACACCTATTGCGTTAATTTCATATGAATTTGCTAAATTTAATTCATATCCTCTTGTAAAGTAATTTTAAGGAATTTGCTTTATGAAGCTTATGCTTATATGAAGGCTATCTGTTGCGTTGGTTTTCATAACAAGATTTCGAGGTGAAGGTCCCTGGAATCCAAAACCATTCTTCGTTTAAAAGTTCATGTTATCTTCTGATCAGGTTTAGTAGAGCAATTTTGTTTTCATTTTAACTAGCTTGGAATATATTGTTGGAAATATAAAAGTTCGTAAATGTCCCGTCTAGCTGAAAGGGGTGGAAATTAAGGGTGTTGAAATGTTCACTTTGCTCTAAATTCCTTAATATTGAAGGTTAAAAAAATAAATCCAATTAGCCGAATTAGTGTCTCTCTAAAACGAAAAACTTTTCTATTAAAGATTTTTTTCGATAACTGCAATTTCTTAAAAGTTAGTGTCTGAAAAGGGATTTTTGTGGCCTAATGTTACTAATATCAACAATTTTTGCCTCCAGATGGTAATGTATATGTAAAAGAATCTACCTTTGAGTTCCAGATTATCAAAAGTTTTTTTTTTACTTGATAAGTTTGGAATACAAATCTGGGCCTGACTAATGCAGGGGCATACTATTGTATAAGAGTCTGGTGGACACGCTTAATCTGTTGGGCCCCCGTTGGTGCAGTGAGGAAATTTGAAAGACGGGTACCAGCTCAGGTTATTTTTCGTCATCTGACCATGGTTGTAAACAGGGCCTGACGAAAGCATCGGCAAACTGGGCAGCTGCCCGGGGCCCCAAAAATCGAAAAGAAATTTTATTTTACATTTTCCTCTTTAATAAATGTTCTTCATTAATAAAATAGTAAAGCAGAAGGGTCCCCAAAAAGTTTTTGCCCCGGGCTCCAACCAGGCAAAGTCGGGCTCTGATACAAATCAACAACGTAAACGAATTTTCTCAAAAAAAAAAATAATAATAATAATACTCCCAGCGACAAAGAATGTGTTCTGTCGTCAAGTCCCGTGCTCTAGTGTCCCCTCTCCAATTAACGCATACATCTCCCAATAAAAAGCACGATTGTCAAAATATCTCCCTCCAATACAAGTGCGCACGCAAACACAAGGACGAATTGTTACGGCATTTTATTGTGTCAACGCTCCGGTCCACCTACGTCTTCCGAGGCGACCCGCGCGTGCCGAGGAGCGACCGTCAACCGAATCGAAGGTGGCGCATTATTTTTTGTAACTGGATAACTTACAGCCGCTTTCTTGTGTCACGACAGCCCAGAAAGAGGTACTAAAAAGGGTTCCATGAAGGTTATCCTTTGTTGCCTGGCGTGATGGTGAATTCGATTTTGACAGTTTAGTTCTTGATCCGCACCGTGCTCACCCTCCTCAGTAGGTCTGTCGGTCTGTTTTGATATGGTCATTACTTTCGGTTTTCGAACTTGCTGCGGTTTTTTCGCAGTTCGTTGGTCACACCGAAATGGTTGGATCGGGTGTCTTTTTCCCACCGGGGGTAGAACGGAAGGGTGAATGTGGGAACCGAAAGATAAAATGACGGGAACTTGATTTTCTTTTTCTCTTTTCTCTTAGCGAACAGTGGCAGTTATTATAAGCCTATTTTAAGACGAAGATTCAAAATTTGGAGGAAGGGTAGTTTAGTTGTTACTTAAACCAGTGGCCCTTAACTTGAATGTCTTTCACCATACGTTATGAGAGGATTTCGCAATTATAAATGTAGGTCTCGGATATAAAATAACTTCACGCATCCAATATGCTCTTAATATTAACAGCAATATACGATAAACTAACTGTTCGTTTCAGTATTTCGAGAGGACCATCTTTTGAACGATTCTATCTCAAGGGGAAAGATGCGGAAGGAGTGGATTTCCGGAAATTTTCGACCTTGATTTTCGCCCTATTAGATACTTTTTTTGTTCAATTTCTCTTTCAGGTGAATGTGAATACCGTGTCGTTTTTGTACATATTATTTTAATTCAGGGTACGATTAATCTGGATTTATTTTATTGCTAAATATAAACATTCCCTTCTTTACTCCCAACCTGCCGGCTTCCTGAAACAGAGGTAGCGCATCTTCCTCGTGATCAGGGCGTCCCATATTTGAGTCCCGGTTAGAGCGTGGTTGTTCTTCTGTGTACTATTTGTGAAGAGTGTGAATCTGTCTCTTCTGTAAAACGGTGCTGTGCAAGCGATTGTGATAAATGTGGAGCAAATTTGTACTCTTGGTCCTAGTTGGCGCTACTTCAAAATAAGAGACGCTCATTCGGCTTAAAATCACTGACGGCTGTCAGTGCTCTTGTCCATGGGAAGTGCCATTAGTAACAACAACTGCAGTAACTCTCGCTCTATTTTAACGAATTAAATCTATCCTAACGTATGTGCAAAAGTGCAGTGGGTTTTAGAATATGCGCTGGAATCTTCATAAGCCAGATAATACCCTCCGTACACAAATAATTTCTTTTGTATAGTGGTTATGTTATTCGGTTACAAACCCTAACGTTGCGAGTTCGGTCCCCATGCTCACTCATATTCGTATCCTTTATAAATCCGCTGTCAAACAAGAGCATACTACCTGGAATATCGAGCACCACTCAAAAGTTTTCTTTCTGTTCTTTTTTTTTTTTTTTGAGAAAATATTTAGATACGAATACTAATACATATGAATATCACATACTAATTACATATGAGTATTTTTCAGTCACTTTACAGACAAAATGATCATTTAAATTTAAAAGAAAAGAATGGATGCATTTAATTTAGCATGTTCTTCGAAACAATTTGCTGCAATACAATATTCACTTAACCTGTTGTTGTTACTAATGGCACTTGCCATGGACAAGCCCCACGTTGATACTGTGGCATATTTAAGCCGAAAGGAGCGTCTCTTGTTTTACAAGTAGCGCTAACTAGGGCCAAGAGTACGACTTAGATACACCCTCACCACATTTGCTTGCACAGCCCCTTTTTACAGGGGGACACAGTCACACATCTCACAGAAGAACAACCATGCCCGAACCGAGACTCGAACCCACGACTCCCAGAACACGAGGAAGAGGTGCGACCTCTGTGCCAGAAAGTCGGCGTTTATCTATTATTACTTATATTTTTTGAACTTGCACTCATTTTTGCCATGATGAAATCGAGTATTAAATCTTATACTTTCTAATGTACTAATTGTTAATATGTGAGCACCTTGATGAAAACATTATTAAAATTTCAAAAGATATTGGCATTTACCATTTTATGAAATATTTTATCATGACGTAAATTAAGGATCTTGTTTCTGACAACTTGATTATGACAATTAAGGAAAGACAACAGTTTAACATTTTAATCATAGTGCGTATTGACATTTAATTTTTGCATGCATAATTTTTATATATATATTTTAATCATACGTATGGCGCATTATAGTCAAAAATGGCTCTTTCGCCCTTAAAATCTACAAATCCAATCCAATCCTTATATACTAGGTTGCGGTTATGTCAAGGAAGATGTACTTTAACATTTTGAATATATATTTTTAACGCTGTTGGTCGCTTAACTATGGAAAATGTTACATATAGCATGCCATGTATAAACACCGACGATCTGAAGCGCCCTCTCACAGCACTTTGAGGTACTAATATCATTCTATGGCAAAAATGCACGAGCTGGCGTTATAAGACATTCTCAGTATGAGAGCGGATGGAAAAACAGTTAGTTATTTATATATGCCTATTTTGTGTAAAAGAACTTTTTTTTAAAAAAAAATAAGACATCTATATGCATAAAAGTAAAAGTTAAACATAAATGCATAAAAAGAATAAAGCAAGAAGTGCGACTATAACCGATCACCGTCACTCTTATTGTTCTGACCGTTATACAGCACTTTGAAGCGGACGTTGAAATTACTGATTCTAATAGTAATAAAAATTTTGCTGTTGTGTAAATTTTTGCTTTTTCCAGGAAAAACACCTGTATAGATAAATTGAAAAAACGAAACCCTATCTAAATATAAAATTTGATCCAAATAAGTTAGAGCTGTTCCCAAGACATTTATGAATTATATAAGAATTGCTCGTATGCAGTAATAAGATTAATATTTTAACACTTTTTTTTCAGTCTCTTTATTTGAAAAAATTTCTCTTTCTTGAAATAGCGGCTGGGATTATAGCAAATAGTGACTGCGGAATCGACAAATTATTTGCTGAACTATTCTCCTGTGACACAATTTGAAATATTACGGATCAGAGTATTAGCACTCTTACTATTATTTCCACAAAGTATAGCAATATTGTCGAGTTTAGTTGGGTCATACTAATGCCCCGTTTTAGAGCAACATTGGGCTCTTTGACGATTTTATTTTTTGCCTTTTTGACGATTTCTATTTTTTCTCTATATTACGTATACGGGAAACTAAAAATTACATGTTGTTGTGTTGTTACTAATAGCACTTGCCGTAGACAAGCGTGCTAACGGCCGGCAGCGATCTTAAGCTGAGTGAGTGTCTCTTGTTTTTGAAGTAACACCAACTTGGGTCAAGAGTACGACATAGCTACTCACTCATCGCATTCGCTTGCACAGGCCCTTTTTAAAGGGGGTGGGACATTTATACAACTTGCAGAAGAACGCCCAGGTCGAGAGTAAGACGTGCTACCTCTGTGCCAAGACGCCGGCAAAAAAAATTACATTCATGGAAGTTTAAAGCCTGGTCATGCATCAGTCTCTTTAGATCCACTTTATAAAGGGCTACAATAATTTTTTTGTCTTTCGTACATGACGAGGTAAAGAGTTGATATATTCCATTAAATATGGATGAAATTTGAAAATTTTCTTAAATTCTTTCTTTTTTTAATTCCTTGTATTTTCCCCAAGGATAATAGAAATTTCTTCTTCTTTAATAAATTGTCGGTTATGTGGTAGTAGTATTTGCTCCGGAATGAATGGAAAAACCCTCAGTAGACAAAACAAATTGTTTAAATTTAAATTAAGACTCCCCACTTCCAACACGTAGGCGTTCCAATGTTCTAAAAAAGGAACGTCCGTCTTTTTCTGTGGTTTTGACCATGAATTTGGAGGGAGTCCAACTAGTACAAGTAGTAGAGTTTCAGTTAACTCTTAGCAGAAATTAAACTTTCAAAGTAGTAAGAAAGAACTTCTTGGAAAGTTTTTTTTCTCTCTGAACAGACACAATTCGTCACATTAACCAGTTTAATGTTTTATAATTGTAATTTTAGCAACTTGATAATAACTTGTATATGCTATAGATAATTTCACTTACTTTCAATCGAGTGGAGTCACGTATGCAGACATGTTTCAAAAGTAACAACCCATGTGATCTGATATCGAATTGGTGACTATCCAATTCTTTCAGTGATATCATTCCCTTTATCCTTCATAAAGATGTGAATGTCTGTAATACTAGTCTTGTTTGTTTCTTTCTGATTTAAAATGTTAACAATCTGAAAAATTCTTAACCAGTCATCATATGATCAATGGGACGATTATTTAAGGCGTGTTAAAAGTCTTTTATTACAGATTTGGTGTGGCCTTAGAATTATATTATTTTATTCTTTTTTGATCATTATTAATATTCATCACTATTATAGCTCCTTATTACTATTATTATTATTAATATTTATCATCATCATCATCATTATTAATATTTATCATCATCATTATTATTAATATTTATTATTATTATTATTATTATTATTAATATTTATCATCGTCATTATTAATAATATTTATCATCATCATCATCATTATTATTCATCATTTTAAGCTCAAATGGCTGATTGTAAGCCGTGAGAAATTTGGAGAATGGCAGTGACATGAACAGTTTTTCAATGAACGACAAATAGTAAAAATAGTGAGAGGGGAAAAAAATGAGTTAAACTTATGATTCGACTTTTTATGACTACAATACCGAAAAATATCCTTATAAATCATACCTTTTTCTTTTTACTATAGAATTGTTTCTTTAAAATTATTTAAAAAGAAATTCCTCTCGTTAAGTTGGGAGGAAAAGATCCCTTTACATATAAATTACTACTTTGAAATTAAATCGAAAGAACATCAAATTCACAAAAGCTCCCACACAGCAAGTTCATTTTTAAAATGCACATAAAAAACAGAAAAAAAAGCAGCTTCTGAAAATTTTCAAGCCGATCCTGTTTACATATTTTCGTCGTTCAATGTTTATCTTCTTTATTTTTATTTCTAAAGGAGTTTGCCTAATAAATCGACAAGCACTACCTCACACAAACCTTTGAATACATTATTTCTTTAGATATCACGTTTCTTATTTTATTTGCTTACATATACACTGTGGACTTCCCGAATTTTTTTACTTTGTATATGAGGAATTCAGAATGCTACCAATTTTTCAGTTTCTTGTACATTTTTAGCAGGAAATTTCAGCGGATCTTTTGGTAGTTGTTCAATTAAAAAAGAAATCGGTTGATAGAGTTTTGGATATTTTTTTATAGTTCAGTTCTATTAACGTCCCGTTTTAACACAACACTAGGGCTATTTTGAGACGAACCTCATAACTTTGAGTCACAGTAAGACGACGAGGACGCTGTCTGTGTTGGTAACCCTTTTCCAACCTTCCACATGACATCGGCGGAAGGACATTTTGCAATGACGGATTGAGCGTGCATCAGGCTCGCTTACAAGATGGTTTATTCAGTGGAATCGGGCCTCGAACCTAGTCCCAAAGTTGAGGTCTTACCACCAGGGCGCCGCAGCCCTATTGGGTAATCAAAATTCTTGTAACTAAGTTCAATCGACTATTAAGAAATCAATGATTTTGTATTTCAAAAAAAAAATCGTAAAATATTCAGGAAACAGACTATTGACCTGAAAAATGATTTGTAAAACGCTGAAAAAGTAGGGGTTATTACATATCGTGACAGTTATAACAAAATATCTTAAGCAACATTTGCCGGAAGATTTTTTTTCGTATGTTTTTTTATACACGTTATCTGTAAATGCCTTCTAATTGATATATTTTATCAAAAAAAGTTTCATATGTAATTGATTTCTTGCTGCATTGTATACTTTACGTGGATGATATTTGACGATTGGATTTTCGTGTTGTAGCGACTCTATAATATGATATTCTAACTTTATGTCAGATAGCTTTATCTTCACGGGCTCTCTTCTTCTTGGATATTTCATTTTTGTTACTTATGGCACTTGCCATGGACAAGCCCCGCTGATACATCAGCAGATTTTAAATCGAAGAAATGCGTCTTTTGCTTCAAGTAGCGCCAACTAGGGCCAAGAGTACGATTTCAGCTACACACTCATCACATTCGATTGCATAGCCTCTTTTTACAGAGGGGCACAGTCACACATCTCACAGATAGCACACGGAAAAGCAACCATGCTTGAACCGGGATTCGAACCCGAGACTCCCAGAATACGGGGAAGACGTGCCACCTCTGTGCCAGAAGGCATTTTTAAATGTTAGAATAGCCGTATCAATCATTTTACCAAAATTCTCTGGTTTCATATATTGTTGTTTCTGCTGGCCCTTGCCGTGAATTTTAAGCCGAATTGAGCGTCTTTTGTTTGAAGAAATGCCACCTGCGGCCAAGAATACGACTTAACTATTTACTCATCACATTTGCTTGCTTAGCCCCTTTTTACGGAGGGGCACATTATCACACTTCACAGATAAAACACAGAAGAACAACAACCATGCTCGAACCGGGACTCGAACGTGGGACGCTTAAACCACGGGGAAGACGCGCTATCCCTACGCCAGGACGCCGGCAGCCGGATGATAAATTTGTCTAAATCCCTAAAAGCCTGTAATAATAAAATCCAGTCATGCCTGATTAGACAGACGGCCTGTATTAAACATTTTTTTAAAAAGTCTTATCGCACTTCCTTGTTAATTTTGATTGCAAATTTTATAAGAATCACGTGAAATTTTCAACAAAACCGCAAGCGGGACGCGATTTATGAAGTCTTGAGCTAAAATATGAAAAGAACTCCAAAAATGATATAGAGCAGGAGGTCAGTGTCGAAGTAAGGCACTGGACTGTGCAGACAACAAAGCCCCATATTACATAATACCTTGGGAATGAAAGGAAGGATGATTGTCATTCACCACACTACTCGCGAATGTTAAACATCCGATAAGTATCAGGGAATTCTACTTCCCTTAGTAATAAATAAGAAGAAGTGGTTCCTGATACGCAGTTGTATCTTAAATAGGCCTGTAATTTTTGCTGACTCGTGAAAGTGGCGTGTCAAGTTGTCCGCCACTTTTCTGGTTTTGAAGTTGAAGGTATCCAAATTGGTTGAAAGCACGAATTTGAATGAAAATTTGCATTTTAATTAATTTATATTTGGCTGCTTCAAAAAATTGATGCGCTTCTATTATCAGTGATATCTTTATTTTGTCTCTATGTCAATTAAAAGTTAAACTATAGCAAACTATTGGCATGCAAATGATATTTGTAAGCATTAAAAAACTTCAAAAATTCTATAATTCTACTGTACGAATATCGTCGCACCTCAAAAAATAATCAGAATAATTTATTGACTTTATAATTAACGCTTGTTTTGTTATACGGAATGTAATGAACTATGGAATTGATGTTGAACGTTCTAGTCTGAGTTGCTAAACTAGTTATTAATTGTTATATTCAACCGGATTTATGATTGTTTAATGTAAATACTGCTGAAGAAATTTCATAGACAACTTCATATGTTCTGCACAAAAATTTTATTTTTGAATATAATTCTTCGATAATAGTTAGCTACATTCTAAGATAAGTTGCACATGTAATGTCGAAAAAAAAAATGAAAAACTGTTACAATTTTTTCTCTCTAGAATCTCTCTCTCTCTTCTTCTTTTTTTCCTTTTTTATTACTTTTTCCCTTGATAATGTCGTTATTTATATTTGAATATTAATTAAAAGGATGAATGAATGACATAGATTCTTCCTTACAGGTGTTTTTAAAGAAATTCACTAAGAATATACAATTTTAAAAGCAATATTTTTTTAAAGTCTAAGTACAATAACTATCTGACCTAGGAGATTTAGGAACACAGAGTTCAGATACACCGTCCAAAACATTCATCACTCCTCTCTTTTCTCCAGAACAATCCAAGATTTTGTAAATAAATACTAAAATTTATATCAAAAGGTGCTTTTTCTACAACAGTTACAATTACAGTTAAATAATTTTCACTTTTATTCATCCTTTTATCTTTATATTAATAAAAAACATCATATAATTATTAAAATATAAGTTTTTAGAAAACAACCCTCCAAACTTGGCAACTTTTTTTTGTTTATATTAGCATTGGATTAAGATAAATAATATAGTATACATTCCTCATATCTAATAGTTATTAAAATCTAGATGCGATAATATGACAGCTAAAAGGGCATTTATTTGCTTATAGCTAACTCTTTTAAAATACGTTTCATCACTAAAATCTAATGGGAAAAACAATTTTCTGTCAATATTCTTGAAATGTCTCTTCAAATTCAAATTATTAAAAATAACCGCTTTATCTTCGCATAACAACCCATAAAATGTATTCTTCGCTAAAATCTTCTGGAAAAGCAATCTTCTATCGATGTTCTTGAAGTGTCTTATCAAATGCTTTCCGATACTCTTCGAAGAATGTTCGAATATCGCATTATTGCGAGCAGGTGGTCATTTTTGGATGCCGAGATAAGCAGGGCGGAACTAGATAAGACAGAGGAGCCGAATTTCGGGTCGACTCAGATTGACCGAACTTTGAACTCCAAGACATCTTCCGGTGTCTTTGTTTGCTGGCGAGGAGACAAAGAGAAACTGGCAGCGATACTCGAAGGGAAGAACTGATGTGACTTGGGTTTCCTGTTGATCGTTCTTCTGAACCCACTCATCTCTGTGGCTTTGCTTGCAAGAATTTACAAAGAAGATCAAGTTACGATACGATTAATGAGGCGACCGTTTCTGAAAGGGGAATGTGTCACTTGCGCTCAGTCTCATTAACGCTAACTCATTAGAGGGTGTCATTTGCGCTCACATGGTAGGTTTACTGCAATTTAATCACCTTTGGCGGGAAAACTTGGCGTGCATCTAGAGGGGCTAAAGAGAATGCACGTTTCTCGCATTGATAAGATTAAGTGACATAATTAAGGGTCCTTATCTTCGAAATATTCGTTTTTTTTTCTCACGGTAAAACTGTAAAATTTTCTTTAAGAACGCTAGATGCATTTTTAATAGTTTATTTTAGATTAGGGGTTAGATTAAATTTAGATGAAAAAGGGAGAGCGAAAAAATATATAAATCTGGCTCAGGGATGCACAACCTTTTCAGGATGAGGGGCCAAAATATGAAGAGATCATGGCAAGGGCCAAAAAAGCACATAAATGCTAAAAAATATTAAAAATACGAAAACATTGGAGTTTTTTTTATGGCAATACGCATGAATTACAATTATTACTTTACTTATTTTATATGCAATAAATAAATGAATAAAACACAAACATTATAGCTACGATTACCTAAACCTAAAAAAAAAGAGATTCCTGCTAAAAAGGGTGCAAACTTGAAATATAATAACAGAGGAAATTTTTTGCTAATTATACAGAGAACGCAATTTAAATTTTGCGAAAAAAAATAATAATCGAAATTAGGAAAAATAATGAATTTATTTAAAGTTATTGATTTTTATGTTGGGCTTAATATTAGTTGTAGCAATGCGTAGAACAGCAGAAAGGTTCTCATCTCATTCTTAATTTTGATTTGTTTAAATTCATTAGTGAGAAAATTTGCTCACAAATGTAAGTGCTTTTAAGAAAGTTGCACATGCAGCTGCATTTTTCTTTAAGCATAAAAATTCCTATAGCAAATCTTTATAAAATTCTAATATCGGTTTACCTTTGAACTGATTTTTGAAAAAAATCAGACTTCTGTAAATCAATTTAGGCTAACTGAATACTCTCATCCACTAGATTAACATCAACAGAAAATGGAGAAAAAAATTCATCAAATTTCGTTTGTCACTTTTCAAAATCTGAAAACCGATCATCAAATGCTTTATGAAAGATTTGAATTGGATCCTCATACTGCATTTTCATGTGTGAAAATTTTTCAAGTTCGCGAGCTTCTCCTATACGAAAATCGTACTCGCCGTTAGCCATGAAGGGAACAAACTGAAAAGCCGCGTAATAAAAAGTAAATAAACTTAATGAACAAGTGTTAATTATTTATTCTGATGTAGAATCGTTTTCTTTTCAGATTTTTATCCTTTTTCATTTGAAAAAAGTCTCATTTCATTTTAAATTAGTCATATTTTATTAACAACATTCGCGGGCCCACTTCGAAGGCTATGGGAGCCAATTTTGGCCCGCGGTGCATAGGTTGTGCATCCCTGATCTAGATGGTCGAATAAACCGAACAGTAGAAAAATATTCTTTTGACAAGGACTTAAAGTAACTCTCCCCTTGTAACTCTTGCTAATATAACAAAATTGTTATAAAATTATTTTAAAGCAATGATTAATAAAATTTTATTAAAA
>JAOUZG010026641.1:19689840-19709233 GCA_026289955.1 Argiope argentata | reverse complement strand
AAAAAAAAAAAGTGACTTAAACCTTTCTGTCATTGCTATGAAATTAGTCTTATCTTACGCCTTAATATTCAAACATTTGCTATTGTAATTTCACTTTCGGTTACAATAAAGGTCCAATTTACACGAATCTATACTTTTGGCAAGAAATTCAGAGATGAAAAAAGAAGGATAAAAAAGGAAGGAATAAAATATAAAGTAACATATTTAATTTCTAGCTTTCTTATAAATTTAAAATTGGTATTAAATCCCTGCTGCTACCGCTTTTAAGAAAATTAGACAGAAATTTACTACTTTATTACCTGCGAATAGAACTTTAGCACATGATGCTATATCTGAGAATCAAGCGCTTTAATGTAGTAGGTGTAGATGCTGCTTTTAGATATCGTTTGTGGTACATTAGATCATGTATAGTTAAATCTGACAGTAAATGAACTAGGAAATGAAGTAATGTACTTCGGATTTGAAGGAATTTCAGTAATTATCAACACTTTCGATTTGAAAATATGCTTTTCTCCCCTTGAGAATTAACCAGCAGCTGTTTTTTTTTAAATTTTAAATATGATTCTTATAATTTATTATAGCCGAAGTGTTTATTATTTTGCAAAAAAATATAACTTATTTGAACAACTTTAACGTAAAAAAGTACATTAGCACATTTCAAGTATCCGTTTGTAGAATATAAATACATAAAAGCATACATACATATTGAAAGAACTAAACATTATTGATATACATTTAAATTTGAATAAAAAACACTTTTTATGTTTTTTTTTCCATTTGTTATATAAAATTAAACTTTAAGACATAAAAAGATAAAATCCTCCAAAAACTAAAAAATATAGTTCACTTTGATAGATTAAATTTGTATTACGTGCATCAAAATTAGAATTTTCATAAATGTCTTCAGTGTAGGAAAATTATGAACATGTTCCTTTATAGTAAATTTTTAAAGTAAATTTCGCTCACTCTACTTATTACTTTTATCAATCGTTTGAAACGCGGTAACGGTCATAAGCATTTTTCCCACGGCAGCCTTTTAACGTTATCAGAGATATCGAGTGTCATTCTCACTGTGACGATGATTGATTACCATATGGCGCACATTGTAAAATCGCCAAATTTTACGTACAAAGATAAAAGTTATAATGTGGTACCCTTTTTAAGGCTTGAGCGCAAATGACACCCTCTAATGAGTTAGCTCTAATGGGATTGAGCGCAAATGACACAGAACCTCTGAAAGTTATGAACATTAAATTGGAGTTAATAGCAATAAACTTAAATGTAAGCTTGAGTGTGGAAAGTAAATGAATTGATTCAATCATGCTCACGTGATGCACGTCAAATGCATTAGATGAAGAAAAAAATAGTTGAAAACAGCTGCAAATGCGTCGGAAACGAAGGGGAAACGAACGCGTCGTTAAGACATCAAATTTTAGATGTTAGATAACATGCGTAACTTACATTTGTCAACAGAATTTATTTTAATCTTACATAAGTTCTTCATTTTTCATTCCAGGAGGTTTTAATTTTAAAAGAAATCAATAATATAAAAAAATGTCAATTCCTATTTGGGTCAACTAAAAAAAAAATTATTTTGATTTCTTATTATTAAATAATTACAATTAATATAAATAATTTATTTAAACATTATTCCTTTTCGCATGAATTGAACTCGTATTCTTCAACTTCAAGTAAAAAATACTAAAATCCTTGCATTTTACCGATTGAGCTATTGCCTGTTGATTTAATTCGTCATTACAAACTGCTAAAACTCTATTTAAAATACTAAAAATTAATTAAATTTAATGAATGAATTAATATTTGAAAAAACTATAATAACTTCTAGTATCATCCAGTGCAAGTTACAAAAAATGTATTTCAACTTGAGTGGATGAACAAAAAGTATTTTATTAACGATTGAAAATCTGAACAAGATATATAAAGAGAGAGGGAGAGTGTGAACTAATAGTAGAAATTGAAAAAAGTACTTATAGGATATGACAGCTTACATATAACAACAGAAAAATATACACACAAGAAATTTGAATAGAACTTTTTTTTTCTATTCGTTACTAACATGAAAAATAATTTTTGTATATCTACTTTTAATTCAACATGCAGTGAAGACTTAATTGTCTTCGGATACTCTTCTATAAAAGTGCGACCCTGAAAATGGCTCGCATGGTATTGACATACAATAATTACGAAATACTAATATTTGGCGTGAATTTTGCAATTTTATTGAAACTATCTGTCATCTTTGGCGAGTTTTTTTTGGTGATTAATCTCTAACATGCGGTTAATAGGATCCGAAAATTGAATTTGTGTTTTGGGACAAGTTGTTTTCAACCGATTGGAACAAAGATGGACACAGAAATATGTTTTTGTCATAAAGTCACGTACTAAATTTGTTATATTTAAATCACTGGGTTTTGAGTTATTGTTTTTACGTGTTTCTAAAAGTACAGGTCGACAGATGGTCAGTCTCCTGCTTAGACTCAAAATTTGATAGGTATTTTAACTATGCCAGGGATACTTAATTTTGTAGATGTTCGAATTTTATCTGTCTAGTTGTCTTACTTTTGTAGTTATCGTACTGCACTATATTCGAGCAGACTGACTTTCTATGAGTGGATTTAGCTAAAAAGTTTATATAAATCTATAAAATTGGTATAAAGCATGTGTGCCAAATTTTACCTCTCTAACTGAAAGTGCTTTTGAGTCATCTTTGTCGCAGATAGACTGAAATTATCCGAAAGAACTAGTTAAGTGATAGTTAAGCTTTTTGTGCATCTGCATGAGTTCAAACCAATTCGTTTTTTATCGTTTTGTCGGTCCCATTAATGCTCTCAGAATCGAATCTTGATGGTTATATGTGAATTTGAACATATTTATAAAACCGAATTTCGAAATCAGTTCGTCCATCTTTCAAGAGTTTTTTTTTTTTAATGTGGAATTTTGAGATTTTTAAAAATATTTTTGATTGTTCAATAATATATTTAATGTCACGATAATGCATTTGAGTATAATTGATGAAAAGATTTACTTTAAAATATATTCAAACAAATTTTTTATATAATATTATTCAAATTAGGGAAAATAACCGAACAAAGTCGAAATGTATATTTTATAGAGTTAGTTTTTATTTTATTTTAGAGAAATGTAAAAAATATATGCTCCGAATTTAATAATGAAAAAAAATAAGAATGTAGGTTAATTTTTTAATTAAAAGAAATCTGATGGAAATTTTGATAGAAAAAATACATAAATCGTACAATGAACATACAATATCCAATAATTGAGTAGTTACATTTTAAATTTAGTATTTAGAGGTACAAAATTCTTCACTATGAAGCTTTTTTAAAAAAAATCTATCATTCTCGCCTCGTGTGAAAATCTATAGATAGTAAGCATTTGAAAAATGTTATCATTTGAAAGTGCTCATACAATGTATGAAAGAAGTAAATACATATGTAGATATACTTGACATTTTCTTATAATATCTATTATCGATCAATGTTTTGAGTTTTAGCGGGACGAAACGAGTGTACAAAATTTTCACCTATGATTCTTTAATTAATTAACATATATATGTGTAGGTAAAACTGCAACCTTTCAAAAAGGAAAAAAAAAAAGATTTAACACTTTCCTATTCCTGACATTATTTAACGCCCCATAGCAAAACATGTTGCTATAATTGAAAACCGAAGGGTTAAAAAGGTGCTCAAAATATAATACGGGAAGGTCAAGGAAGCGTAGTTTATTAATTTTTGAAGAGTGAAAACTTGCGAATTACAAAAGCGTTAACCGGAAATTGAAGCTAGGAAAATCATCTATCAATTTTTGTTAATTTCTAACACATTAGGAAATTCAAAAGGCAAAGCTGATTCCGTGAACTACTTTGCATATTTTTCATTAATATTCGCCATAGTATGCGCCGGGTTTGTTTAAGTAATGGAATGACATTTGCATTTAAAAAGCTCGATGTAATTACTTACTACTTTGAGGAAAATCTGAACAAATAAGAAATTATTTTAAAAGAACTTCATTAAAATAATTGATAATTTTTCTTATTACCAGCTGGTTTTAAATGTTAAGAACATTAGACAACTTGTATCACTTTCCTTTCAAAAAGAAAACAATAAATTGCAGGCCATCTGTTGTAGTTGTAAACATTTTCAATCTTCTTAGTCTGACCGCGGATATACATATATATAAAAAAGAAAAATATTCGCCTTTTAGTCATAATAAGCAATGTATTATTATGATTCAATTATGGTTTCATACAAATTTAGTATAACTACATTAATCTTATCAATAATTAAATTATCATCAATAGTTTCGAATAATTCAATCATTATCAGACCAGCTGGTTTTAAATGTTAAGAGCATTAGACAATTTGTATCACTTTTCTTTTAAAAAGAAAATAATAAATTGCAGGCCATCTGCTATAGTTGTAAAATTTTTTTAATTCTTCTTAGTCTGACCGCGGATATATATATATAAAAGAAAAATATCCGCTTTTCAGTCATAATGAGCAATGCATTGTGATGATTCAATTATGGTTTCATACCAATTTAGTATAATTACATTGATCTTATCAATAATTCAATTATTATCAATAGTTTCGAATAATTCACGTATTATCGGACCAGCTGGTTTTAAATGTTAAGGATATTAGGCAACTTGTTACAATTTCCTTTTAAAAAGAAAATAATAAATTGCAAGCCATCTGCTATAGTTGTAAAAATTTTCAATCTTCTTAGTCTGGATATATATAAATATATATATATATTCGCGGATATATAAAAAAGAAAAATGTCCGCCTTTTAGTCGTAATGAGCAATGCATTGTTATGATTCAATTATGGTTTCATACAAATTTAGTATAATTACTTTAATCTTATCAATAATTAAATTATTATCAATAGTTTCGAATAACTCACTCATTATCAATAATTTTGATTAACTCATTTTATTTTTCAGAATTCCTTTTTTGATGATTTTCTAATAATGGTGCTATTTATAATGAATGACACGTAATTTTTAGAGATAAATTGATAATGGAAAAGAGAAAAAATATCAATGTCTACTATATATCCATATCCAAGGATATAAAATGCAGGAAAATTACCCACTAAATTTTAAGACCCCCAAGTGCCGAATGCTTAAGCAAAAGAAAATGGCTCCCAGAACAAATGTAGATCTGTAAAAGGCGGGACGGGCGGACTTTCCTTTGTGTGTCACATTCCAATGAGCTTTTCACTCACTGGGACACAGGAATGTCCAACCCCTTTGGGTTTATTTCCTCTTCCCCAGAAAATTCTCATTTCCTCTCTTTTACCCCCGATACTACGGTCACCTTCAAATTTTACGTCCTTGGACATCAGGGTCCGTTTTCTCTGAATTCCTGGGTGGGAAAAATGTATGAATGAATTTTGCTGGACTTTTGTCCTTGAACACATCGTTAAACCCCCCGCCTCCCACTGCGGATACCATGCCCAACCCTGAAGCAAATATAACTCCCCTCAGATTCTTTGTTCAACCCCGCTTTAGAGCTATTTTACTTTCTCCTGAGATTGTTTCTTCAGACTGGAGTAGCAAAACTAAAACGTACTTGTGAAAATAATTCTTTTCCGCCATTTTCTCAGACAACTTCACCACCCCATCCACTTGTTACAAAAAACAGGAACATGTTTTGCTACCATTTCTGTCTTTCTATACTATTTTGGTAAATTTAATAACAGGATAGTAAAAATTATCCAATTATAATGGTAATTTATGGATAAAAACTTATCTTAAAAACATTTTAATATATTTAGGATTTTTTAGATTATTTTCCTTAAATAATTACGAAAGAACATTTTTTCAGTATTTTTTTTATCCACTTTCTATTCCTTTTTTTCATATATTTATGCAAATTTTAATAAAAAAGTGGAAATCCTTTTAATGAAGATTCTACTCATAAGTGTACATGAATTGAGAAATAATAAGCATTTATAGAAATTGACAATTTTTGTTGGGAAATTTGTTCGCAAAATTGTAAATTTTAATAAAAAGTGAAAATCCTTTTAATGAGGAGCTAATGTGATTCTACTAATAAGTGTACATGAATTGAGAAATAATACGCTTTTATAAATATTCAAAAATTTTATTGCTGAATTTATTCGCAAAATTTGTAGATTTGATGCGAAAATGCAATGTAAAATTACTGATACTCGAATTTAAAAATTCTGTAGAAATTGTAATGGAATTGCCGATTTTAGTATGATATCAAGGACTTTGATTGGAAAATCTCAGAAAAGTAAATTTTCGTGAAAATGCTGTTGAAATTAGATTCTAATAAAAAAAAATTCCCGAAAAATATTATTTTAACATCTCTGAATGTCAGTTTTCCAAATTAGTATTATATTAACGGACATTTTAAAATCTCAACTGGTACTCCTAGTGGATATTTTAAATTATTGATGTTGCTTGATTTTATTCCATTTTCTTTTATTTCCTTTTTACGACTTTAATAGTTTTGAAACAATGCAATCAGAACGTATTGCTCCAAAAGAACACGAAATTCAATTGAACTATTCGATTAAGTTAGAAATAGTCAGTTTGGATATTCATCTCTCAATAAACTAATAATTAGTGCATATGATTCAGTAAAAAATAAATTATTTTATTACTAAACTTTTTTATTTAAACTTTACATACTAAACTTTTTTTAAAAATTTGAAAGCTAAAAAAATATTCCGAAATTTTTAAAAATATTAAATTTGATTCATAATTTTGTTCTATCAGAATTGATTATATTAAAAAATCAGATGATGTTCAGATAATAAATTAAATGCAAGCTGAAAATGCTATTAAAAAACTTGATAAATATGAAACTATAATAAAAGTATTTTTTAACACACTGACTTAAAAATACTAACTAGTATGAGAGTGAAAATTAAATCATGTGTAGTTTCTTTTATTTAAATATCATTTAAGATTTTTTTTTCGCTTCTAACAACTACAGCACATTAAATTTAAAATAGGCATTTTATCATCTGAACATGAATTAAGGTTTCCTTGATTATTAAATTTTTTTATTTAAATTTATTTCGCATCATATTGTTCGTAGCAATAAAAGCTGGATAAATCTGATTTAGATAGTCTTTGCATTTATTTGAATTAAGATACGGTTCATTAATTGTAATACAGCAAAGTAGACTCCTAAAACTGAGCAACTTTTCTGTATGCATACTTTCAGTATAGTTTTTTTTTCATTAAATTTACAAGAACAAAAAATTAAAAACAAATATCGCTTAAATTTTGGATAATTAATATTAAAATTTCTTTCGTAATTTTATTTTATAGATCCATGTGTATCTATAGATTCTTGGAAACTAGTCAAATCTGTGTTAAAAGATTGGACATAAGTAAAACTTTGGTCTCATTTTTAAATACATTTATTTTATTGGACTAGTTTCAAATCTGTTAAAACAAATTTTCGCAATCGATTCTGCATTCTCTTCTTCGCACTCGATTAGAATTTTGAGAAATAGCATACTCGGGTATTCTTGGTGATGAAGCACTATATTAAAAATCTATGAAACATGATGTTAAAATCTATGAAAAATGATGTTTCTTAAATTTTACTACATACAAGTGGCTACAGTAAATTGTAGAAAAATATGAATTTAAATTCTATAATATATTTTTTTCAAATTAAATTATTTATTAAATAATCCAACATAAAAAAATTAAAATTTCTTTTTTAGTATAGTAGTAAAATTATAAATTTTAATTAATTAGCAATTAATATAATCATAAACATATTTTAAAAACATTTAATTAGAATTGACAAACAAGTGCTTAAAATAAATTTCTCATTCAGCTTGCAAATATGTTTCTTCATTCGATCACTAATAGTCTATATAAAAAATAAGAACATTCAGATTGGTAACAGAGATAATCAAAATTATACCTGTTTAGGCCCTAGATAGCTACGATGTGCTACACGCGAAATTTCCTGGAATAATTAATTTTTTCTCAAACTAAGTAAAATAGCCCAGACCCATAATTAAGGCACGCGCAACGTAACTCCATTAAAATTCTCAAAATAGTCCTATAAATAATATAAATTTATTATTTTATTTTAATTAAATTATTTTTTTAAAAAAATAAATCCCTAAATACCAAATTTCATGACGTTAGAGCTTCATTGCACTCGTCCAAACTAGTTCTAATTAATTTTAACTTCCCTTAAATTCTTATTAATCAAAGTATTTATTCCAAATTATGATGTGGGGGTGCTCGTGACCACTTAGTCACATCGCGGAACTCCAAAACATCACGACGTTGCCGTAGGAACATCCCCCCCCTACACTTTGTCGTAAGACTAAAGAAGTATCTTTTATTAGACGCCATTTTTGTCCCTTCTTTTCTAGCAAGCAAGGTTTGGTCAAAAGAATGCAGAAGATATCAGGTCCAGTTCTGTGAAACGTATGGGGGTTTCATTTGCAGCCCATGACAGTAATAAGTGTGATGGATGTCTTCTAATGTCCAGCTGTCCAGACCACCCCCCTAAACTATATTCAGAGAGCATATTGATGAGTATATCCGATTCTGAAGAGAACACGTGTTTCCTGAAAGAGGTATCTCTCTTATTACTTGCGCAGTGGGAGGTGGGTGTACACTCCCCATGTATGTTCCCACGATCGCACAGAGAAGTCTTAAGATAAAGATAATAAGCCCCCCCTTCAGAAAGTCCCCCTTCTTTTTCTATCCAAGGGGATCTTGAGCAAATGTTTCAAGAGTGGACTGTATACATGCAGACTACAGGAATTTCATCTAATTTCAAGTATTTTGATAATGGAAAGGTTTATCCCGAAATTTCGCTGGGGACCTTTCATTAGATGCATTTGCTTTCCTTCCTACACGTAGACGGGATTTGAGTCAGAAATCAAATCTAACAAAAAGTGTTTTATGAAAGACTAGAGAAGTGTGATTTAAAGCTTGGGATAGTAATACGTTGATGGATGACCACAAACGTCCCTCTGAATATCCGGCCCTCTCTACCACATTCTGTGAACAGGCTTATGATTATGTTCTGAAAAGGATACGGGTTTCTTGCCGGGGTTGTCTTTCTGATTACTGTCACCATGGGGGGGGAGGACATTTTGAAGACAGATTTTACTAGCACATCTGTGCTTGAGCCACAATGGGACAGAAACAGTAGGGAGGAAAGTAATAATAGGCCTCCTCTCTTTACTCAAGGGGTTCTTGAACAAATATTCAGGAGTGGCCAGGGAAAGAAAATAGCCCCACGACTTACAGGAATTTTCCTTCTTTGTGAGGACTTGGAAATGTAGAATGGTTTCTTGAAGCATGTTAGTCGAGCTATTCATTAGAGAAAGTACAATAGCAATCCTATTCTAACTTGACACTTTTAGAGTTTAGCGGGCATTCAGAGAGTTGATAGCTTTCTCGAAACATTTACAGTCAACTGAATTCCCAGCTGTAAAAGTATTTCTCAATCCCACCACCGATTTCGCTTTTTCATGGTCCCAAATATAGGCAACAAGACCGAATTATTAATTACGAAATTTCTTGGTTTATGAAAGCTCGAGAGCTCATGAGACCTCAATTGTTTTTTTCGTTTTGCTTTATTTTCAAAGTAATTTTATTTTGAGCTTTCATTTAGTTTCACAAGGGTCAAACACTTGTACTTAAATTAATTCCAATTTTTAAAAAAATATTTAAATTTTGTAGTATTTTTTCTGACTTGGCCATCATTTAGAACAGGGATGCGCAATCTTTTCAGGATGAGGGGCCAAAGTATGAAAAAAAGATCATGTCGAGGGCCAAAGCAGCACGAGAGTGTTAAAACCTGCTATAAACGTTAAAACACTGTTTTTTTTTTTTGTGATAATGCTCATGAATTTCAAATATTATTTTGCTCATGCATGCATTATGCAATAAATAAATGAATAAAACACAAACAGTATAGATATGATTTAAATACTTTAAATCCTCCTCCCCCCAAAAAAAATTACTGCTAAAATAGTGGCAAACTTGAAATAGAATAACATAGAGAAAAGTTTTAGTAACTATGCAGAGAACACAATTTAAATTTTAAGAGAAAAAACTTAATAATCAAAATTAGTAAAAGTTAATGAGATGGCTGGGACTGAATATTTGAAGTAATTGATTTTATATTGAGCTTAATATTGGTTGTGGCTATACGTAGAACTGAAGAAAAGTTCTCATCTCATTCTTATTTTTGATCTGTTTAAATTCATTGGTGAGAAAGTTTGTTCACATATTTAAGTGCGGCCAAAGAAAGTTGTGCACGCAGCTTCATTTTGTTTTAAGCATGAAAATTCTTCAGCTAAGTCTTTATAAAATTTTAATATCTGTTTTCCTTTGAACAGATTTTTGAAAAAAAAAAATTGAATTCTGTAAATCAGTTAAGGCTAACTGCATACTCAAATCCACTAGATTTACATGAACAAAAAATGGAGAAGAAAATACATCAATTTTTTTGGCACTTTTCAAAATCTGAAAACTGATCATCAAATGCATTGCACAAGATTTGAATTTGATCTTTATAATGCATTTTCATGCGCGAAATTTTTTCACGTCTGTGAACTTCTTCTTTACGAAAACTGGTACTCGCAAGTAGCCATGAAGGGGACAAATTGAAAAGCCACTTAATAAAAAGTAAATAAACTTAATGAGCAACTGTAAATTATTTATTCTGATGTAGAATCGTTTTCGTATCCGAGTTTTTCCCCTATTTATTTGAAAAAGTTTACATTAATTTTAAATCAGTTTTATTTCATTAACAACGTTCGTGGGCCAACTTCAAAGGCTACACGGACCAAAATTGGCCCACGGGTCATAGGTTGTGCATCTCTGATTTAAAAGTTTATTTTATTATTTTGTTTCATAATAAACAAATGTCCTATCATATAGTTAAATAACAAAAATTTTTTGTATGTGTAATCGGAATACTTAATTAAACTGTCTTGAAATGATTAATTTGCCTGAGATGAAATATTTTATTATTTCAGCTTATCAGAATAAGGTGCAATAATTTTTTTAAATTTAGAAATGAAATTAAAAGCATATGTTTTTTTGAAAATATGGTTAAGAAGCTAAACCTGTGTCTTTCCTCGAAACTGCTTTGCATAACTTCAAACAGATACTATACTTTTATTCCAGCTTTGGCATTCTCTAGTCTCTAAATCGTGTTTACAAATTGTTAAAATTACTTTTTTAAAAATCACAAAAATCCAATATTTTCATTAAATTTGAATTAAAAAGAACGCAAACGAGTTTTATCAGTCTGCTATATTTTTGATAAGTAAATATACTCATTCTTTTAAAATTAAGCTTCATACATGTAAAGCAACCGCACACAAAAAAAATTACTGACTATATTAATAGTATCCAAAAACCGAATTTGTGCTGTGGATGTGTTTTTAATAGAACTAAACTTCCAGTCATAAAATCCCTTGCCAAATCTTACATAATTAAAGCAATGTGCTTTTGAGGTATCGCGTTTACATGTTTCTGAAAGGACAGATAGACAGACGGTCAACCACTGGTTGGATTTGGCTCAAACTTTCATAAGTTTGTAAAGACATTAAATTGTGCTGAATTCGTAGTTATTGTGTTAACTTATATTCGAATAGATACGTGACATTTCTCTGCATGAATTTGGACAAAACCCGTATAGAGCAGAGATACGGATTTTTCTTCTTCAAAATTTGATAGAAAAATACAAATTTGGGTGCACACAAAATTTCATCTAACTCCAAGCGTTTTGAGTTATATTTGTCACAGAGAGATAGGGAGGCGGATATATTTTAAAAATCTATTTTTCGGACTTGGGCAGGTCTGAAATATGGAAATTCGTCAAAAAACTTCGATTTCGAATGTTTTAATCGAATATTACTTTCTCTGCACTGCGTATGCGAGAAAATAGTAAAGTAAACACAATGACAGAGACTTGAGCCTATTGCCAATTACACTTGACAATGGGCTAATATTATCGGACAATTTACAAATTTTGACAATTATATCGTTTGCTGACCTCCTGGTGCGTCTTCCCCGTGATCTGGAATTCTTGGGTTCGAGTCCTGGTTGGGGCATGGTTGTTCTTTGACTGTTCTATCTGTTATATGTTTGAATGTGCCCCCCCCCTGTAAAAAGGGTCTGTGCAACTAAATATGGTGCGTGAGCAGCTGTTCTGTAATTGATGCCTTTATGTAATTCGTTGTCTACTTCTGTAAACACTGTGCGATGCTTAGTGGTGCAAGGGGATTTCTAAATGTCCAATTGAAAAATTATATCGTTTACAAATTTATTTATTTAGCAAATGAGCTAATTGTTATCCGCCTTCATTCAATCCTCAATTCCTTTCATACCAGCTGCCCTGTTCGGAAATATACCACTGCTGCAAAGCAACCACCCTTGGATTGATAGAAGTGTAATATTCACACTTCAAGGTCAATATTCATATATATGGGTATTTCCGATTTAAAAAAAACATAAATGAATGATGTATGCATTCAAATCATTCGCAGCTCCCCTCCCACACACTGTAAATTAAAATCAGTAACTCTTTCCTCTCAGGCATAATTTCATAAGCATAGTCTAATGCCGAGAACTGTTTTTTTTTCATCGTAAAAAGGAAATATATATATAGTTTATAATGGAAAATTCGCAATCAATATTCGGTTTAGAGAAAAATGTACGAATGAAACTGATGAAATGATTCAAAGGAGATCATACAGAAAGAAAGCGGATAGGTGTGATTGAAGGATAGAGAGCAATGAACTGAATGAATTCTTGGATAGGAATAAAATGTAGCAATGTGACTGAAATATGAAGATGTTGTATTGAACTTTATATTAAAAAAAAGTTAAACAACAAGTAACAAAAATTAACGTACAAAATACTATCACGATAAAAAATTTTGTCTTTCAAATCCGACAGATTGACCTGTTGAAAAAATTATTCTTAATACATTTCAGGATTAACTAAAACAATACTTTAAAGAATATTCCTTTAAAATGCGTCTATATAAGCTGAGGTAAAGGCAACTCCAAGAATTAACTATATTTTTTTCGTATACATAGACAAATTTAACTATATTTTAATTATTTATTTTATTTTGACAAATTTTTCTTAGAATATGTATATAAATATGTATATTTAAAATTTCTAAGAATATCAAGAAAACATTTTGTTTTGTCGTATACAAGAAAATACCACAACCGTCAAAAAATTCGACATTCAGATTTTAACGAATCGCTTCGATTTAAATTTCCATGAAAAAAAAAAAACACCCCACACATTTTTGGCTTTTATATCTGTCTGTGAACAATATAACTCAAAAATGCCGCGAGCTAGATGGAGGAAATTTTCTGTATGGTGTAGTGACTACATTTATAGATTTCTAATTAATTTTGAATGAAATCCATTCGTAGAAAGTCTATCTGTCGTTCTGTTCGATTATAATTGAAGATAACTCCGAAATGTAAAGAGCTAGGCAAATAAAATTTGGTTTACTAGTTTAGTATCTAAAATTCAGATTTTTATCAAATTTTGTACCGAATCTGTAAAAGGATTGCTTGTCTGCCAGCTTGTACTTTCGCATGCATGTAAATATAACTACTCAATCCAATGATTTCTAGCAAATTAGACACGCTTGTTATCTTCAGACTGCACGTTTTTCGTTCAAAAATTCGGTGTCAAGCCACCAGCAAAAAAGGTGATCATTATACATATTCGCACGACAGATTCAGTGAAAGTGATGAATTCGTGCCAAAGGTGCATATTTCGTAACAACTTCTCACTAATGTCATCCAAGCAGAGCCCGATTAAGGCAGAGGCATACGGGGCAGTTTCCCCGAGCCCCATATCTGAGGGGGGAGGAGACAAATAGAATATAATATTTAATTCACATTTTCTTTTTTAATGAACTAAAGTAGTAAAGCAGAGAGGGGCCTCCAAACAATTTTTTGCTTCAAGGTCTAATAAGGCTAAGTCAGGCCGTGTTTAGTTTAGTTATATTAACATTTCGTAGCGGTAATAGCAGCGTCAGTCTGTCTGTATAAATGTAACGTCAGACATCTATATAAATGCCAGACGTCTATATAAATATAATGTTTTTAAAACAGAAATTTATATAATTTTATGCGTATACACGTACACGTACTTTGTACCTACTTTGTAACAACATTTACTTTGTAAAAACATTTTCTTCTTGCCAAGGGCTGTGTTTGTCGGGTAAAAATTCCCATCCAATATAAAGTAAAGACACTAAATATTGTGTATCTAACTCGTTGCATATTGAATTATCGTAATCCCAGACATAACGTGAAGAGACCAACGGCACAACGTTGAACATATGCTTTCCGATATAGCTGATTTCGAAATATCACAAAATTCTAAAACGCCATTCTCGAGAGAATCATGCTGTACCGCTTTGAACAAAGCATTCACGTAAAATATCGAACAATTCCATATGATGAACTTTCATGGGATAATGAAGTCATGTAAGTTTTCGATATAATGCCGCATATGACCTTGAAAATGTTTAGAATTAAAGGTCATCATGTAATAGCTTTAATCGTCTATCACTCTCTTCTCTCCCTCCTATAGTAAGTTATAATAGTTATTAAATACTCTCCGGTTAATAGTAATTAATCACTCAGTAACTAATAACAGTAATAGTTATTAATCACTCAGATCCGAGTTTTGCTGCAAAAATGTACAAGAATAAAACCCAGACTTTTCGGGTTTCTAACTCCAAGAATTATAACTAATGATCAATAAAACTCTAAGAATCATGACTGATGTCCCTTGGGATTGGGATTAATGCGACACATTCATATCTCAAAACTGAAAATATAAAAGCTTCCATTTCATTCATCCACCTAATTCGCATAATTTCTTTTCTTCAACATCAAATCCTATCATGTTTTTAAGTTGCACATTTTCATTCAAATGGAATACAGAAACATTTGCATTGGCACTCAACAAAGAATTTAAAATCTGTCAATACATCTCAGAAAAAAAGTCAAAATGTTCTTTTTCTTACAATTGAACGCTTATAAACGAAGCTTTGGAGCTCGACCGATTTTGATATAAAATAACAGCTATGTTATCATAATTCTACATCAACCTTTTAAAAACGCATCTGCTTTCAAAGACGCATACTTAATAATTAAGTAATACTAGTAAAAGCAGATAAAAATATCTTTTTTTGCCCGTAAATTTCGTTTTACAACCTCCTAACCAAAACAACGTATTCTCACATGATAATAACAGGATCGGATATTTTAAATTATAAAGTAGTACATTTTCTTTGAGTGATAAAACAATCTAACATAAAATGTGTAAACGTCTGTTAATTAATTATGCTGCTAAAATAAAATTTTAAAATTTATTTAAATAAGTTTGATTGCTTAACTTTTATAATTAAATGAAAAAAAATATAAGATTAACTAACTTAAAAGAATAAAAATTTAAATGTTTTGGAGTCCTTTAAAGTTGCGGGTGCTTGTCAAATTGACTCATTTAATAACCCGGCCCAAGAAATCATAGGCAATCGGCTCAACGGCTTTTGGTAAGGTATTCTGTTTTTTAGCCTACCTCTCTGTACATAATGGTGTGTGAAAACTATACATCAACTAGAAGAGAGGTTTCACTAAAACTTCTTCGTATATTCTCTAATAAAAAAATTCATCTCTCTGTACAAAATTGTGGATTTTGAATAAGGCCGCAAAGATCTAACACGGCACTGGTGAACAATTGTTTGTAATTGAAATCTTTTTCGTAAATCTAACATTTTTATTTAATCCATTTTGCGAATAGTTATTTTAGACGCCTCCCCCCCCCCTTCTACTGAAATCGACATCTGATGCAGAGCTACAGCTATAATCACAAAACTAAATACGGAATATCACAGATGCACATCGTTGCGTTTTTGAGTTATTGCGAACGAACGGACCTATAGACAGTTTAATTTTTGACAGATTTGATTCCAAAATTGGTAAATACTATTTCTACACTTTAGTTACTAACCTGCACAACCATTTTTTTAAAAGTCTATCTAGCACTTTACATTTTGCAGTCATCTAATTCTCTAGTTCTCGAATAGATAGACTGACAGACAGACTTTATCAAAGTGGATTTCACCCAAAATTTATCAGACACCTGTAAATTTGGTCTTAAATCCTCAGACCAAATTGCATCCATTTAGCTCACAGTGGTTTTAAGTTATCCTTAGACAGATGACTGCTGAAAATGTCTTTTTTGAATCGGGAAATCTGAAGAAAATCTGTACGGATCAGTCTAGCTATTTTCGGGAAACCTGAAACGTGAAATGAACCTCCACTTCGAATTTTTTGTCGATTACAGTATTTATCTCTGTCCTTCGTATGTGAGAAAGGGAAAAGCTCTCACTATATTTCTATTTTACGAGAAGAACCTTCAACCCTTAAGATTACTCAGACTAAGCTTTGAATAACGGCGGTAGGACTTCCTTACTTGAGATTCGTCATTAAAATGACATGAACTGTTTTTGCAAAAATGTTCTCTGTGCATTTACATCCGAAGGAATAACCATACCTTTTCTTACATAACTTCAAAGAAAAAGTATGTTTTTTTAAAGAACCGGCTCTTTGAGCACACGGATATATATTTATATACCATGCATATACTGGCATGCATAAATTACAACTTACGGAGCGGTAGGAAACGTGATTCTAACCCCCCCCCCTTCTTTCCCCCGTCATTACAACACCATCAGTCTCCGTGAAAAATAATAATAGTAAATTTTTACTGAGAACTGCAAACATCTCATCTCTCATTTGTTCGATTCTCGGAAATCTATCCTGCAGTTCCGCTACGCTTGCCGCTGGATGACACGGATGCGGAACGACTACCACTTCGAACTACCTGATGCTGCCACGTGAAAGAGCAGGTGGAAGTCGCGTGGCAACGCACCCCGCTCTCCACCCTCCGCTCTATCGTCTCAGCTGTCCGATTCCGGCACCTGCTTGCCTTCGAATACCCCTACCTACGACCACCGGGGGCCTAGGGAATTAAAACAAAAAGGAAACGTTAAAAAAAAGAAAGGAAAAAGAAAGGAACACAATAAAAAACCTCAAAAAAGAAAAAGAAAGAAATGGCCGTCCAACAGCTGCTTTATTCTTTTGCGTCACTTTAATATTGACCTTGTTAATTCGAATTTATGTACCAGCTGGCAGAATAATGAGCGGCGGGACCGAACGCACCGAGGAGTTTCAGGTAGAAATTGCCGCTTAAAAAAAAGGTTGGAAATGCATAGTTCGAACAATATGTTGATGAAGATATTTGTGATTTACGATGGCAACGGAATATGAAACAGTTTCTTAATTAAATCAGAAGCAATCAAACGACCAACGGCTCCTGGTAATCGTTATAATATAATAAATACGATTTTTTTTGTTCGGGAAAATACCGATGGTGCCGCATAAAAAAACTACCGAAATTGCCGCATATTGTCACTAAAATTATTCCGGTCATTTATAATAATAAATAAATTTATGATTTTTGGAACAATTATTCAGAAACCGTTAGATCGTTTGGTCTTAACTGCAACCGAAGCATATAACAAGGAAATGAAACCAAGCACAGATAACAAATAAAATAAAAGGAAAGTACGCATTATCCATACTACCGAAACAAAAAGCTTAAAGATTTTGTTATTCATTTTTCCTCCATTTTTTAAAAACAGTTTTTTGTTTACGTCCATGAATATTGTTTTAAAAAACAGTGTTTACATTTCTGTTTCTTTGATTGATTTAAAATTTTTTAAAATAAAGTTGAAATGTTTTAGATATGTGACAAAATACAAAATAATGTATTTTTACAAAATACATTTAAACGGTAATTTCTTTTTAAATCAATTATCAACATAATTTTCAGAATTTAGAAAAAGAAAAGTCAATGTAAACAAAAAAGAATGGTAAAAAAAAATGAACATAGTAAATTATTTATCTAGAGAGAATTATTTTGTAAAAATGGCAGAAAATGAAAAATTAACGATAAGAGAAAAGGGGAAAAAAGGCCTGCAAAAGATGAGAGTTTCTACTATTTGTTAGAAAAAAATAAACAAATATTTAAACAGAAGAAATTGTTATTATTTATATTTTTATCTGTTTGATTTTCCTTTAAATTATTTTTTATATGTTTAAATGCATATCTTACGTTATAATAAAATTTCTTTCCTCTTTTAAAAATAAGCAATGCTAATTACAAAAAATTATTTATTCAATTTCTTTTTTCCATACAATCAATTTGCCAAACAGTAAGAAAAGTCAATTTTTGCCTGTAAATCATTATGTATGTATTTAATACAATCCGAACAAGCGTGTGTATAAATGCAAAAATTAAAGCAATAAAAAGAAGTATATTTGTGAAATATACTTAAATAAAAAAAAAACTAACTAAAAGTAGATAAAATAAAGTATATGCTAATAAAATTAGTATTTAAAAAACTTTTTTTTTTAATTTGAAAGTAACGTAAATATAACTTTTTGTTTAGAAATTTGCCGCATAGTGCAAAAATGTCGACGTTTTTTAAAACCCGATTTCAAAATTTTGAAAAACCTTCCTTGGTAAGCTCACATTTCCTTAAAAATAACGCAGTATTGTGTTTGACGACTCTAGATTCAATGGTTTGCTCTGCTTTGAACTTTAATCAGACTTTCCACGATTTAGAAATAGCATGCCAAGTCTGTAAACATCATATTTTCAGAAAATTTACCATTGTATTTTTACTAAATTAACATTGTTATCATTTCAAATTTTACTTTTGATACTTATTGCTTTAATGAGACCGTTTTTTTTTTTCCATGAAAAAACCTGTTGATATTTATAGATTATTCTTAAGTGTGGAAAAAACATTTTGCACCTGTCACGGGAGCTGTGTAACGGATTGTTTATTTATCTTGAATATTTTTTAACTGTCTGATAAGAATCATATCTTGCAAAGTTTTTTTAAAAATCCTAACACTAAGGTTTACAACATTCAGATGTAAATTATGAACAAATTACAATCCCGTTGCCTACTATTTTGATATTAATCCACTTTTATTTTCAGATATCGTTAAAATTTTTGTTCTAGTGGGGTAACTAGACAATAGACTGATGAAGGTAAAAAATAAAACTCATTGAATCTATGATAGTATTCATGTTTTAATACCTTAATTACTTTTTTTTGTAATGCCATTAATTGATTTTGAATATGTGCTTATATAATTGCTCCAATTCCTTAACGTAGGAAGAGTTGAGGGGAGGTGAAATATTGGCCCCTTGCCATTTCTGCCGTTTATAATAATATATATATATA
>JAOUZG010026641.1:19657713-19669186 GCA_026289955.1 Argiope argentata | reverse complement strand
TATATGAGTGAGAGAGAACAATCGAGAAGTCTCGTGATTGTTTCAAACCAGATTAAATTGGTTAATGACTTAAATTAGTTAAGACAAATAATGATTTATAAATAATAATGTTCTCACATGATAAATTGAAATTAGTAATCGGAAATTTCATTTTTTTAAAATTAGCTTAGTCTATTGGTATTCTCAGTAAGTTTAGCCTTAATCCATCCTAATCCTAAGTACAATTTCTACCCCAATAGAGTATCAGCCTCGATTTTTGGTGAGAGATAATGAATTGAAAAATCTTTACAATTATAATCTTTCATTTCAACCATTTTCTCATATTTCATTATTAATGAAAACTCAAAACCATCGCTTTGTAATTAAATAGGCAAACAATGCAAATGAAAACTAAGCAGGTCATTGATTTTTAAATGGAATGGACACATTCATAGAATCGGCAACGTCTTGATATTTCGGATTCCACGGTGTGACAAAGTGCATCACGAGCATCATAATTTGAATATCAATTATTATTTGTAAGATTAAAGGAAAGGTTAAAATTAACTGAACTAGTTTAGATGAGCACATGAAGCTCTTTCATGAAATTTGGTATAATTATTCATTTATTAATTATGATGAAATCATCAATAAAAAATAATATTTTAATTATTTATGTAAGAAAATAGAATTTTAATGCATTTACTTTGCACTTGCTACATTGCAGGGTCTCTTTTAATTAACTATTTTGGTTAATTTGGCTTCGAAAAAAATCCGGAAAAATTTCAAGCATATATCTCATTTTAACTATGTAAAGCCAAAGCAGAAATAATTTTGAAAATTGGCATGTTATCTTTATTGATACAACCAAAGTTTGGTGATTGAAGTACCGATTTAGATAGGCATCTAATTATGGTTTTTGGAGATCAGTTTTTCAGAAAATTTGATTCAGATACCCCTTGTGTAACCTTTGAGTAAATAGTTTATATTATTAAATTAAATCAGAAATGTCATACTTATCTAGAGTATTTGACTACATGTTAATGAAATGCATACTTCATTCATTCCATTGGTAAGTCTTGGTTAGTTGCTTTGATGATTATTATTATATTACTTCCTCATTCATAAAAATATTTAATTTTTTTTATCTGCTATTGTGATGCATTTAAAATAGGATTATATGTGTAAGAATTTTAGGTCAAAAATTTTTAGAAGACTTTTGGAATTTCTCTAGAAAAACGTAGGAAATTTTTTTTAAAAAATATTTTAATATTCTATTTGCGATTTAAAGAAAGCTCTTATTTTAAAATTAAGTTGAAAAAAATTCGGTACTTTCGAACTAAGCTGTCGTTCAGTTTTACCAAATCAAAAAGCGATCGCCAATAGATCGCCTACGCGCCAAAATTAGCTTGCCATGTATTCAAAAGTATTAAAGAATTTTGGCCACCTAAACGAAATTTGGCGAGGTTGTTGGCAGATCGACGGTCAAATACGAAAGAGCCAAAAATTCATCGAATAAATTTGAAAATTTGTCACTAAAAGTTGTCAAAGTTACTTCACCTTTTCCGAAGAAGGAACTCTATTATCGGCTACTTTTAGACATTTCTCTTTTTACGGCTTGATCTTAATCCCTACAATGTCAAGACCAGTTGGAGTTATTTTATTTTTGGTTATTTCTTTATCTAGAAGAGACATAATCTCGTTTGTGGTTTGCCGTTATATCAGATCAAAATCAACTCCGTTCCGTTCGCACAGTGAAGTACTTATTCGTATTTAAAAAGTTAACCTTTATCAGAGCTGTTCAAAAAAATAATAATAAATAAATACGGGAATTTATATATATATAAAAGTTTCTTCAACTATATGATCTGAAAAACTAGTTCTGACTTTTTTTTTCAACTTACGCACATTGAGAAAGGCATGGACCTTTCAATTAGAAAGAAGGCTGAGTGTTTGAGTTCTCTTAAGCAGCCAGGTTTGTGGATTCCTTCAACCAAACCAGTTTCGTTCAGGAATTCCTTCGTTCTCTTATTTATCAAAATAAAGAAATTTTTCATATTCGCCTTCGTACATAGTAATTTAGTGGGAATTTCTCGACCGTAAAACTCTCACTTCGTGAATGAAGTAGTATAAACTTTCAGGATTTTTCCCTCTCTCTATTGGGGGGGGGGTCATGATATATTTAAGGAAATTTCTGTTGCCCTATCTGGAATGCATGTTATTAATAATTCATTTCATAAATGAAAAACATTTTTCATAAATATATTCATTAAATTCCTTCAAGCTAACGTTAAAAAAATATCAAAATATTCTTCCTGTTTGCTTATCTCTAGATTTTTTTTCTCTTTAAATTTTAGTAATAATTTAACAATGAATAAAGTTTATGCAAAATTTTTAATAATTTAGAGCAAATTATTGATTTGAAGATTAGATTCGTGTACCCTTACCCAAATGAAAAATATTTCCGTTTTAACCAAATCAAGATTGATCAACGTAATGTATATCGTTAGTAAAGGTCAATACGTCCGCAGTTTATTTTAGTTACATTAATATCCCGTTTCATAGCTACAATGGGGTTATTTTGTACTTTTGAGCCGCATTCAGATGAAGGGGATGATACCTGAACTGGAACTCCCTTTCCAGCTTACCACACCAAATCCACTGGGGGGGGGGGGGAATATGCCCCCCGATGTCTTTGGGGTGCACCACATCCACTTACCCGACGTATCTTCGGTAGAACCGGGTCACGAACTTGGAATCCTTCGGTTCGGCAGACGAGACCGTACCCCTATGCCGCTGCTGTTCCAACAGGACCACAGAGTACGGTCATATTAGCCAAATAATAATATTAATACATTACTAAATGAAGCTGCATTGCTAAAGCACAGTTTTATCTACCAGTTTTTGAAAACTTTTCGTTAAGAGCAAAATATAGGATGGATTTCGCAATCTTCTAATTGACATCTCTTAGTTACTCGACGCCTTAAGCCTCTAGTGGATTCAAAACTTCTTCAAGAAATTTCATTCATATAAAAAGATTGTTGTCTTGTTCGAAGCATTCTTACATAAAATGAGAGTTCCAATAAATTTTGGGCAGTTTTCTGTCAATTTATTACTCCAAAGTATTCTTTTCTGCTTTAAGCAAAAGAACGAAATTCTCCGGTGTCTTGGCACAGAGGTAGCGCGTCCACCTCACGATCTGGGCATTCCGGGTTCGAGTCCCGTTTCGGGCAGGGTTGTTCTTCGGTGTGCCATCTGTGAGATGTGTGACTGTAACTCCCTGTAAAAAGGGGCTGTGCAAGCGAATGTGATGGGTGTGTAGCTAAGTCATACTCTTGGCCCTAGTTAGAGCTACTTCATAAAACAAGAGACGCCCAATTCGGCTTAAAATTGCTGACAGTCGTCAACGAGCTTGTCTGGGGCAAGTGTCATTTGTAACAGCAACAAGGAAATTTGAATGCCCCTCAAAATCAAAGGAAGCAATATTTTTGAATGAATTTGCGAAAACAACAACAATTATTAAGCATATATTTATGTTCTCCCATCAAAATATTATCTCTTTGACAAGGAGATCATTCGATCAATGCGAATGATGACAGTATCATCATTAATAGCGGAACAGCTCAGCGGAAGGATGAATCTACCAACTAGGAAGGAATTCATCAGGGCTTAAATCAAGAAGAATCAAGCCTAATAGAAACCTCTATAAATCGGAGATTAAGGAGACCTTGAAACGATCTATCGGAGATTAAAGATTACAGAATCCAGGCGCTCCATTTACTTCCAGGTCAATGCCATGGAAGTAGGTTTTTATGTGTTTTAACTGGAGGAAATCGGTGGAAGTGGGAGATTAAATGTTTATATTCAAAAGGTATAATTCCATATTCAAGTGAAATTTTGTAAGCACTTTTCTTTAGTAACCCACCCTCTTTTTGACCCCATAATTTCTCTTTTGATCAGACATTCTAGGAATTTATAAAAGTTTATATCTATTATTTCGTAGTCCTTCAGAGGGTAGTTAGGAAAAGAATATAAAAACATCAAGAAACAATGAAACAAGGTGTTTTATCTTTTACAGGAGGTCTGGGATCAATATGATCCCTGTTTCAGATTCTTTTAATGTTGTGGCTATGACAGTGAAAGTACAGATTCAGAGATCTTTTTGCTAGTCCTTCTGCTGATAGACGAAATGATGATAACCCAGATTTGAGATAGAGTCATGAAATTTTGGAAGATGATCATGACACAGAACCCAGACAAAACGAAGATTCTGAATGCTCTTGAAAATGGGATAGTCCTATCCTGGTCTTAAAAAATGTAGCAAATACTAACGAAAAATGGATACTTTTACTTCATGAATAAATTGTCTCGAAATTATGATAACAATTCATTTTATTCTGAATGGGAAATGATAAAAGTGGTTTTTTTTTTTGAGTATGTACATAAAAATGAAAGGCAAAATTTAGGAATTTTCAAAGTTGTGAGCTTCTTTTTTTAAAAAAATTCTAGTTTAAATTTTATGTAAAATATAAGTATTCTTATCCTTTTAATATTTTTATATAGAAAATAAAAATACTTACATAAAAAATAATAAGTTTTATCGGAAAGAAACGGGGAAAAAGGAAATGAACACCGATAAGGCATGAAAAAAGGACGCTAATTTAAATTTCGATTTTTCTTATTGAAAATCGCATTTGTATCTTAAATAAGAACATATTTAGGATTATTTACATGGAAACATTTTTATATTTGCTTGGAAAAATATTTATGTTTTCTGACCATATTTTATTTTTTCATAAATAGCCAGTAAGATAAGAAGGCCGGCATTCTCTCACAGAGGTAGCGCGTCTTCCTCGTGTTCTGGGCATGGTTGTTCTTCTGTGTGCAATCTGTGAGAGGTGTGACTGTGCCCCCTGTAAAAAGGGTCTGTGCAAGCAAATGTGGAAAGTGTGTGTGTGGCTAAGTCGTACTCTTGGTCCTAGTTGGCGCTACTTCAAAAACAAGAAACGCCCCTTTCGTCTTAAATCTGCTGCTGTATTAGAGGGGGGCTTGTCCCTTTAAAGTGTCATTAGTAGCAACAACAACAAGATAAGAGGTACGAATTTGACAATTTGGGATCAAAATCACCCCACGGTAGTGCTTATGCTTAAAAATGGGCGTGTGTGCTGAAGGGTTAAGCATTTTACCATTCCAGAAAGTGAATATTTCTTTCATTTCTTTCCATTTTGCAATTCCAGAAACATATGTCATTTAATACTACTTGGACATATGTTTTATTCCTCCTAATTTGGGGGTGGGGTGGGGAAACAGGGACTAACTAAGGCAGGGACAGATGCCCAGGGCCCCAACATAAGTGGGGTCCCCCAAATCGAATAGAAATTTTATTTTACGCTTCCTTTTTTTAATTAATGTTCTTCATTATTGAAGTAATGAAATAGAGGGGGCCCAAAGAAGAGTTTGCCCCTGGCCCTGTTGGGAAAAGGAAAATAAAAATATATTTTGTCCAATGAATGGAAAGAATACGAACTTTAAATGCAGATTTTATAATAAAGTGACATTATCTTCCTCAATATTCCTTTTTATATTAATTCTCTTACAAGAGAAATTATAAATTTTCATTATTTAAATTTTTAAAAAAACCGCACATTTATGCCTTATTTCATTCAGGGCTTTTCCTTTCTTTATCTCTCTCTTTATTTCAGAGACAGGCCAATATTCCTTTACCCACTCTAGCAATCTCCTTCACAATATTCCGTCCCCAATCCTCCTCCTTTCATTTTTATACATTCATTTATGGAGATTGTACCACTATTTGTTACGCTTTCCCGAACGAGACCAGACAAAAGTCAGACATTCTCCCAAAACTTATACTACAACAAGAGGATTTCCTTTCTTCCGAACAAAGAATTAAAAAAAAGGGAATACGAACGGGAGAGTTTAAGCAAACAAACAAAAGAAGAAAAAAAAAGAACAGTAGCGCTCTAAAAAAGGAATTATCTAACTGTGAAAACGAAGCTCGTACTTCACAGCCCAGGAAACCGGCGTGTAAGGGCGTGTTTCACTTGAGCATTTGAGTAATCATTGCAAACCGTCCGTTACTAAACACACAATTAAGATCTATCATCCATGATGGGAGGGGATCAACTGCTCTTTCTGTGCACCCCCCCCCCTCTAGGAATCCCGGAGAGATATTTTTAAATGAAGGTTGCTTCCGCTTGATACGAGGATGGCTTCTCCCGAACGGGCGGACTCGGGAGGAATTTATATTAACACCAACGGCAGCGATACTCGATACACTCCAAGACACATACACGACATCCTGCTTTGCCAACTGTGACCGTGATAAAATTTCGAAGTCGTCCCTCGGTTCTTTATAACGATGGGAACATGAAATGTACGATGCTCACTCACTCTCTCCCTGGGCTCGTAAGACTTCTCTTTTTTTATTTTAAATTTATTTATTTGATTATGTCTGCCTTCGTTTGGCGGTGTGGTGAAACGGCAGATAATGTGGTGAGGGAGAGAGTTTCGAAGGGGGAGACATTTTTATGGAGTTATTCTCGGTCGAACTCCGTCGAATGTAAAAGGGACTTTTTCCCTACATTATGTAGGGTGGTGGGAGGAGAGAAAATAAATGTTGAGGAATTCCCTTGGATTATGAATTAGGAGGAGAAACTCAAAATAGTTTTGTAAAAATTGATGCTGGGAGGGAGTAGTGGAAAAAAATCAATAACAATCGCTTCTCAACTTTGTGTTTGCTGGTTTAAAGAAAGCGAAATCTTAATGAGATAGTTCAGGGGGCTTTAAATTCTCCTTATGGCAACTCCATAGTTACCTGAAATTTATTTTGTAACCCTAAGAAAATAACATAAAACCGGGATATCCTGGTTGGTAGGGCGTTGGATTTGCATCCTTTCGGCTGCGAGTTCGAACCCGCCAGCGAAAGACTGCGTGTGGGTGTGATGGCTAGCGCACATTAAATCTGTCGTGTTCACAAAGTCTTTCATCTCGAAAGTGATAGCACTGGGGTGTACTGGGTCTGAGGTGATCGTTTTCTATTCAAGATATAAATTACGACCTATGGATGAATGAATGAAATGCTTGAATGAAGATCGCCCCGTAAAAAAGGTTGTGACGCGTGTGTGGCTAAGTCGTACTCTTGGCTCTAATTGGCGCAACTGAAAAGTAAGAGACGCTTACTCGGCTTAAATCGCTGACAGTACTGTCGCTGGGCTTGAAAAATGCCATAAGTAACAACAACAACAAATAACATACATGAATGAAGTATTAATTGTATCGGTAAGAGAGACATAACAGATATAATCTCGCCTTTCTGTTTTTATGAAATGGTTCAATAAATGTAAAACCCAGCATTGCGTCCCTTCTCTTAAACATAAGAGCAGCGCCTGCACAAATTTCAAATTCAATTAACACAAATTGATAATTTTGGACTAGCGCTTTCTTTTTGTATTATCTTCTTATCCAAAATATAAAAAAAAATGAAATTTGATCTTATTTGGTGCTAGTATCTGGCAAAATACACAGATCTAATTTTTTTTTTTTTTCATTTTCTCGTACACGAAATATAAGAAATAAAACTAGAATCGTCAAAAAAAGTCGAGCTCCAGATTTTGGCGAATATTCTTTCCCTCTTTCATATCCCCCTTGGTTAGATCGTTAATTATGCATGAGTGTATGTGTGAATGCTAAGAGAAGGAATGAATGAATGAATTATATCATGTCACTTAATAATAATTCCCTTATAGACAGATAGATATATAAAAAGGCATCACCAATATCCATACTTAAAAGTCTGAATAAAATAGCTATAAGATATCGGAGATTTAGGACCACAGAGTCCAGGTGCTCTGTCAAAACATTCATCACTGGCCTCTTTCACATTTTTAGGACTATGTCTGTCTTTGACTATGCTAACCGAAAAATGCGTACAGTCAGACAGATGAACTTTGATATTCGGACTGTATATCAAATTATTTATTCACCTTTTTTATTTTCTTGGACTCGGCTGCCCGAGTATAAGTAGCATCGAAGTACACTATAACTAAGAGTATGTTTTGTAATACACGATAACTACAAAACATAAAGCATTGGATAAGCTACGTTTAGTATACAGGTTTAGCAAACAAAATTGAAATAAAATCAAATTAAGAAACATATCTTTCACAAAAGTTTCCTGTCTATTGGTCTGTAATTCCACAAATATATAAATATGTTAACTCTAAAGCATAATGATTTAAATACATGTAATAATTTTTACATATTTTATAGCAATAATTGTAGCTCTATGCCAAAAATTGTTTTAATAGGCTGGAAAAAACGATATCCCAAAATATAAATCAATTTTCGGGTACTTGTATATTAACCGTAAGCCAGAGATTTATCACAGAAAAAAAAGAAAATATCACTTAATTAATTTAGAAAAATGCTAAATTCTCTCCAAAAATGAATGTCTCATAAGTATTGTTCGCCAATACCATGCAAAGCATTCATAGCCTTACTCAAGGGAAGGAGCGTAACAACTTAATTAAAAAAATATGTGATGTTCCTGCTGCATATATACCCACTTTAATATTTATCCATATGATTTCTAATACTAATCGGAATCACCTTTTCTTAGACTTTTTCAAGCTACAAAATTCAGTCTATCAACATAATGTGGGGTCAGGATCTATGAAATCCAATTTTGTGTCGACTGAATTATTTAATAATTCGCTTAAGTTTATTGTAGGTCAAATAAAGAAAAACAGCTCCGTTAGCCTCAGCAAACTCCCATACTCGTTATTTAAACGCTTTGACCACTTTTCCTTTTCTAAATCAATTTCATTAATAATATTTCAAGTAACACGTGAAACGTATCGTCATGCTTAACTATTCGAAAAGAATCATTCTTTTTGTTCACCAGAAATAATTTCGTTCCTATTGAAAAATTTCCAATCTGGTCCTGGGAAATTCCAGATTTCCCACCTTAGTCAGCAAGAAGAGAGAAGGCATTCCTTCTGTAAAGATGGGAAAGGTCATCGAAGGTTTCGTTGTTGCCGTCGATAGGGGGGATTCTCATAATTATTCTGCATGACTTTAATGCTATGAAAAATTCCCGTAGGAACGTTTGACTAAGCGTGCGAAATAATACTTGATTTTTCATTTCAGTGGTTTAATTAAAGTGATTTAATAAATATTATCAGTCGTAAATGAGAGAAAAGTAGCAAACTTGTAGCATTTCGAATCAGATAGAGAAACAGAGCCAAAGCATATTTTATCACTCCCCCCTCTTCTCTTTTTTTCTGAAGGAAAATTATTTAAGGCCAAAGCTTTTAAAAAATACATCGACAATGAATAGGAAATTATTTTGTATGTTTTTAACTTAATTTATGTATTTTATACATTTAAAGCTATGAATATATATTTATATCCTTTCATTTCACTGCTCCTTTCATATCGAAAAGCTGTTTTTCTATCATTTTAGTGGTGCCCTTACCCGATATAAACAAGAAAATTAAACAAAAACTAATAAATAAATAGATATAAATGGTTAAGTAAATTTTAATATAATTTGTTCAGTAAAATTTACTTTCTTGATTTCTTTAGTTTATTTATGGCGGAAAAGAAAACATTTGAAAAAGAAGAGGACATAAAAAATATTTAGGGTTTAATATTCTAGAAAGCAATACAAAAATAAGTAAGACTTAAAACAAAATAACAAACGACAAAACCTTACAAATAAACGAAAAAAAAATGAACATTTCAGGGGATTTGAAAATATTTGATGCCTGGTATTCTTAAATAACGAAAAACAAGACAAAAAATAATTAATAAAAGTATTTATTAATACAAAATAAAATAACAAAAATAATCAATGAAACTAACTAAAGGAGATTATAAAAAAATAATCGATAAAACAAAAAAGCAAAATAATAAATAAAGCAAAAAAATGAATAAATAATGCAAAATAAATAAATAAATCTGAAAGATGATAGAAATAAAAAAAAAATTGGAACCCATGTTTTTAGTTGTGACTACTCAGAATTATTTCTACAGCTTAATGAGTTCTATAGTTGGCAATACGTGAATAGTATCAGATAGTTAAATTTATTAGAATTTTTTAAAATAATAACTTTAAGCAATAATTTTGAAAATAATAACAACTTTTTTCTCCTCTCTCATACATACACAAATTTTCTTTTCTTTCTTTCTTTTTCTTTTCTTTTCTTTCTTTTTTTTTTTTTTTGTAGCAAATTTCAATGGCTTTTGGATATTGCCTCAGTTTGGTTCCCTCATTTTTTAAAAGAGCTTTTTGTATAAAATCTAATGAAAATTAAATTTAAATTCGATTAGCATTATTTTTATTCTTAAGACAATTATACGAAAAATAGAACAGATCACTTCTCCCACTCATATCTAAATAGATTTTATTTTAAAAGATGTCTTTTATGAAAGTAAAAAGTAAACATTAAGTAACTTAAACATTCCTGCATTCAATAGCTCTCACCGTACAATATAATAATCAATTGCCAAACCAATAACCGTAGACAAACTACTGAATTAGAGCCGTCTTGAACAGGTTAATCTTTTCTATTTTCCTCCCCACAATCTAGACGGTTCTGAACTTCCGGTCCAAAGTCGGCTCATCAAGATGTCTCTCTTTCTCAATCACAACCGCTCAAAGACTTCCGATTCTTGTCAACCCCCTCGGCTGCAGATCTCTTATTTCATCCACGCGTGACATCCAGCGCTTTTTATCTCCATCGCATCGCTCCTTTCTCCTTCGGCTGAAGTATACGCGCAGATAAGCAATTGCTCCACAAAAGAGGAAAAAGAAACTGGCTCTCTCCTTCTTCGCGGGCAAGAACAATGAAAATGAAAATACGTTGACGAAATAAATGTAAGTGAGGGGATATGGAGCTCGGAAATTATCTCCACTCCGGCAATGATAGTTTGATTGTGGAATAAATGTAATTACTATAATTTTCGATGAAATGGACATTTGTTACTATATCAGATGAGACCGGGTCGAAATGTTTAAAATTAAAATTGTAACCTTGGCCAATATTGAATTTTCTTTAAATTCTCAAAAAATTCAGTTAATAACAGAAATCATTGAAAAAATTTAATAAGTGGTCAGAATAATTATAAATTTTAAATTTCACAAATGAAATTTGTTTAGTTCTTGCATTGAATTCCGTCCAAATTGTGATTCAGTCGTACAAGACTCTTACTAATCTGGAATTAATTTGCAATTGAAAATAACGAGAAAAAATGTAATGTTAAGGAAAGAATTTATAGAATTTAAGTTTCATAGATGAAATTTGTTTTGACAAGTAACAGGTGTTTGGCATTAAATGCAATAGGAAAGATTTAACAAGTAAATAAAAGATTTTATAAATTAAAATTTCACATATCAAATTTGCTTGATTTTGCACTGAGCTCTTTTCAAATCGTGATCTAATTGTACAAGATTCTTAGTACTTTGTGATTA
>JAOUZG010026641.1:19596955-19633206 GCA_026289955.1 Argiope argentata | reverse complement strand
TTCAGTCTTTCTAGCTGGCAAACGAAGTTTTGGAGCTCGAGCAATTTTGAGATGAAATAACAGCTATGATGTCATAGCTCTATGCCAACCTTTTAAAAACGCATGCGCTGACAAAGAAGCATACGTAATAATTAAAGCATGTCAACCTTTTAAAAACTCATCTGCTTTTAAAGATGCTATACGTAATAATAATGCAATATTGGCGAAAGCAAGTAGAAATATTTTTGTCCGTATATTTCTGAGACATAAAAAGTCCCTAACCAAAACAACATCATGTTCTCACATGATAAAAGGGAAGGGCAATTTTGAAGTTACTATTTTTTTACCAGATGTCAGTCACCTCTTCTCTTCGGCCATCTGCGTAGTTGCTTGGTATTTCTAGTTCGTTGCGACTAATTTAAAAACTGAATCTTCTTGAGTTTGAACGTGAAAAGAATATTTTTCATCTCCTTTTACAGGTAACAATAATTGCTGATACCGATTAACCAAAGTTTAAAAAATGGAAGTAATTTCATTTGCCATTTTTCGAATATTTTAAAACCTGATAGGAAATATTTGTAGAAATCAGGTAATCAAATTTCGCTACATTTTACTTTCTATTTTAAAAATCTAAAGAACCTGACATTGGATACTACTAAGAAGAGAAACGATGTTTCGTAGCAACAAGATCATTGATTAATGCTGCGGCTCGTTCTTAACAATTTTGTATAATTAAGACGTTTAAAAAATTTAGATCGTTACTACAATGGATGGGGGCAAACGTGTGCAGATCAGCTCACAAATTTGTCCTCCTTGGAGTATATGCTGTTCAAAATGTACGAAATGGCAGATTATAATCATTGAAATATCGAAAGTTTCTGTTCGATTTCTCGCAACTAATTGGTAGAAAAAAAAAGAAATGTTTGATTCAAATAAAGTTCGTTTAATTTTTATATTCTCTATACTAAGTATAGTATAGAGCAGGTATAGTATTCATCCAAAAATTCGAACTCGACATTTTAACGAATCTCAACGTTTCAGACTTTCCTGAGTTCGAATAAACATATTTTTGGATAATGCCCAGTCATCTGTCTGTTTGACCGAAATATAAATTAAAAACGCCTCTAGTTAGAAATTTTGTTTAAAGTCTTAATGCCAAATTTGCAGATTTGTATCAAATTTTGGGTAAAGTATTTTCAGAGAAAGTCCGTCTGTCCAGCCAGAGCCCGACTGAGCCTAACTGGGGCCCGGGACAATAAAAATATTTGGGGGGCCCTTTTGCTTCACTATTTTAGTAATGAAAAACCGATTCATTTCTGAAGAAAACGTAAAATCAATTTACTCTTCTATTTTGGGTTCTCACTAACGGGAGGGGGCAACTGCCCCGTATGCCCCTACCTTACTCAGTCTCTGTGTCCAGATTTTTAAATATAAGTTAAATTAATAATTGAAAAATAAAATTCTGTACACAGATTTGACATCGATAGTGTAAATACCTGCCAAGATTTGGCTAAATTTCAATTAAGGCTTAATAACACATAATATATAAACAGAACATATTTTCTGAAACATATAATAACGATAAGTCACAGATGCAGTAGCTTAAATATATCAAATTTGGTATAAGATTTTGTTACTGCAAGTGCAATTTTATGTCAATATTTTTTTTTCTATCGGTTGAGAGCAACGGATCTAAAACAGAAATTCGATTTTTATATATCACTAACGCTGGCCGAATAACTCTCTAAGAAACACACGATGGATTCAGTAAAATACTAAATTACCCCTAAAGCTAATATTTTGTAACTATTACCACCAATCCAATAGAAAATTAATAAATATTTTTTCTCACGTTCACTCGAAAACACATCATTTCCACAATCGAAATAGAATTAGTTCGATAAACACCTCCCTAGATGAGTCACTTGGTAAACAGTCTCTCAGTTATCTAGACATATGATCTCTAATAGTAAAGAAGGGGAAATGATTTCCCCTTTCATAACCCTGTTCCAAGGGCCACTTCAGCCGACTGCGCGGAAATTTTCCCTCCTATAACGCTATTATCATGACTCCGCTTCAGTGAAAAGGAAATGTGGATCGTGATGAATAATTAGTATTTGAATAGGGACTTCAAAGTTTTTCATACCAACCCTGTGGGGATATTGTCATGCTAAATTAAATCAATCTAAAGTACACTTGCTTTAAAAACGGATTTAGTAAGGACAGAAAATTATTGTGGTCCGATATTTCTCACAGTATGTATGTTTTTATAATACCGGGTGTCCAAAAGTTCCCGTACTGATGATTTGTGAATTTATTTTACAAAAACAACAGGTTTAGAAAGAATTATTTTTATGCCAATGATAAAAAGCACTTTTAACCTAACTAAGAAAAAAATACTGAATTTACATTTATAATAAATGTTCAAAATGACCACCCCTTTCTTGGAGACAAAGCTGAACTCGTTTGCGCATGTTTTTCGAAACGCGTTTTAACATGCTAGGAGTGATTTCTTGTATCCTTTCGGTAATTGCGATTTTCAAATCATCTCTTGTTTGAGGATCACCTGCATAAACTTTGTCCTTCAAATATCCCCACAGAAAAAAGTCCGGGATGGTCAGATCAGGGGATAGAGGTGACCAAAGATTTTTTGAGATAAGTCGATCGCCAAAAAAAAGAAGAAGCTTCAAGCATGTCCATGGTTTCATTACTCTTATGGCAAAATTTAATATACTTGAAAAAAAAAACGTGGACAATGATTTTTTAAATTTGGAGTACGGGAACTTTTTGGACACCCGGTATAATGGGAACTGACGAATTAAACTTTGTGACATCCAACGTTAATAAATGAAGTAATGGAAGCAGATTTTTCATTGAATACAGGTTAGATAAAATTTAATAACAAACTATACAGATAAAAACATAAAATTACTACCAATAGGTAGCAATTTTATGTATTTATCTGTATAGTTTAGAGAAGAAAAGACCTTTAGAGAAGAAAAAAAAATCACTGTTATACACTGGAGAGCTTTTGACCACGTCTAGTTTTGGCCACAGATTAAACTGTTTCCGATAGAGTAAATAGTTAGCTGGAGGAAACTCTTGAAAACTTAGTCGTATTTTTTTAAAATAAAAGTGTTATATCATTATTCCATTATGTTATGCCATGTTATTAAGTCATTGCCGTTCAATAGTTATGGAATATTAACTTTTAAAAAGAATTTACCGTGTGATCCTTGATTGTTTTTTTTGGGGGGGCGCTGAATCAGTGGCATATGGTTAATAGTTTTCAACAATCAATTTAATGTTTTAGACTCTTTTTTTTCAGGCGGATTGAAATTAAAATTTGATCCGGATTTACAATTACAAAAAGAAATGCCATACCTCATTTAATATATTCATGTCATTGTAATTTTGAACTAACGCATTTACATATTTCTAAAAATACAAACAGATAGATGATCAACCTTTTTTTTTTTTTGGAGTTGACTCAAAATTTGATAAATAATCTACACTGTAGATGTTAAATTCTTTATCACATTTCGTCAATCTAGCTCTCTTCGTTTTGAAGTTATCGTGTGAACTTTGGATGTATGGTAGTTTCAAACAGAGAATCTCCCTCAGAACGAGTTTTGGTCAAAAATGGATAGAAATCTACAAATTGGCTTTATACCCCGTATACCAAATTTCACCCATCTTGATCAAAACGTTATTGTATTATCAAGCGGACAGAGACAGGCATTTTCCAAAAATGTGTTTTTCGAACTCATTAGGTCTAAAATTTTAAGATTCGTGAAAATCTTGAGTTCGATTTTTTTTGACAATACTTTCTCTATACTACATAAATTAGAAAGTAAATTGTGTCAGTTCGTCCACTGTGGTTGCAGAAGTGCAGTACTCCTTATGCTACTTCGAAATCATATATCAGCTTATTTCATAAGACGTATTGACTTTCTCCTTCTGATAATTCGTGAACACGAACAAACGCTTTTTAAACCTTTTGTTCGTCGCATTCTTTAGCCTAATAAAGATGAGAAAAAACAACACTCACCGCCTTTTAAAATATTATGATGAAAATAAAAATCATGGACTGCCAGAATTCTAATACCGATTAACTCAAAGCATATCGCAATCAGGCAATTAACGATTTTTCAAAAACTGCGCTAAAATAACCCGAACCTAACTATGAATAAAAACAATTATTACCTTTCTTTTCCTCTAACTTTCATCTTTCTCTAAATGAGTTATTTTTTAAAATTAATTTGGCTTAAAATTCGAGCGAATAAATTGCTTTCAGTTACGTCTATGTTACACTAATACACTGCCGGCTTGCTGGCACAGAGGTAGCGCGTCTTCCTCGTGTTCTGGAGGTCCCGGTTCGGGCATGGTTGTTCTTCTGTGTGCTATCTGTGAGATGTGTGAATGTGCCCCCCTGTAAAAAGGGGTTGTGCAAGCGAATGTGGTGAGTGGGTAGCAAAGTCGTACTCTTGGCCCTAGTTGGAGCTACTCAAATACAAGAGACGCTTCATTCGGCTTAAATCTACTGCTGGATTCAGCGACGGGCTTGTCCATGACAAGCGCCATTTGACACAACAACACTAATACACTTTTTTTCTTTCGACAAATAATTGCTCACATAAAAAAAAAGTTTTTTTCTAGAGGTTTTTGTTTGTTTGTTGTTTGGGAGCATGGTTAACGGCACATATGAGCTTCTGAAATTGTTTTGTCAATATTCTTACTGAAATACAGATTTTTAATTCTTTGAAGGGGACGAGAAAATTAATTGAGTGGACCCCCCTTTAAGTTGTCGTAATTCTAGTAAAATGCAATAATAAATAAACAATAATTTCTATTTTCTTGTTTGCAAAGCAAAAAAGCTGTAATCTTTAGCATTTATTCCGTTGTTTCATTAATCTTTCAGACTTAAAAATTTAAAAAAAAAAATCGTTCTTGAAATTTAGTTGTGTCTTTCTCTGAATACTGAAACTGAAAAATGTAAGAAGGTAAAAGAATTTAATCCTATAGAAGTCCTGCAAATCTAAATGCAAGTTCTTGAAGATATTTGATCAGAATTCATCGAGAGTCAGCTGATCTATTCACCAATTAGCACATGAGCACCAAAACTAAAAGCGTTTCAACTTAAGCACATGGAGTAGTTTTAGTTAGAATTCTAGATCTATGCCAAATTGAAAAAAGTCTGGCTAAGGATTAAATATCTGTATTGGTTGTACTTATGAAAACAAGCAAAAATAATAATAGTAATAACTCTTGATAGACTTTAGAGTATGACCATCTCATGAATATTACAAATATATATTTTGAACCATATACATTAAGAGATTGATTGCCCATGCGAGTACGATAATTCCAAAACTGAATTCGCATATTAATTCACATCTAGGCTTGAAATTTTGAAATAATGATCGATGCGATCATTGTTGAATTTATAATCGGTTTTCCTTCTTTTTACCACGAAGTTAAGCTTAAAACGTAAAGCCTTCTGAGTGCGAATAAGAAAGACGAGGAGATAACCCTCTGGTAGATTTGGAAAGGGCTTTGAGAGAATTACTTTCTATAGTAGCCCCAGATTTATTTTAAGTTGACAAGAAAGCGCTGAGGCCGAAACGTTTTATTATCTGTCCGTCTGGAAACGCTTAGCTCTGTGGGCGATCTTCACGAAACCTGGTACCACAATCATTGTCACTTCTTCAAAGAAACCCGCTTTAACATCTGTTACACCTGTGGGGACAGATAGCGAGGTATTTTCACAAGGCGACAATGAATGGATTTGTGAAGACATCTTGTAAACTGCTTATCTCTGGACAGGACACACACGTAGAATCCACACATTTTCCCTGCAAGTTGGTCAAAATGCTTATCACAAAAATACCGCAATTTCAAAATTCGTGAGAAAAGCAAACATTCGCAAGTGCATGCATAAAAAGCATATCATATAAATTGTTTTGAAAATAATTAATCAGAAAATAAACGGAAATCAAAAATATTGCAGTGGAATTGACAGCATACTAAAAAAAACATATTTGGTTGTCAATAGGTATCTTCTGAAAGCTATTGTGTAATTTGCTTGAGAATAAAACAATTTACTATTGGTGACTTTTATAAATTCAAATATGAGTCCAACTTCTTTCTAAAAAAATGCTACTATTATTTGATTAATAACTCGTAATTTGATCGTAAATTTAACCTTAATTTTGTTGGCTTTATTTGTCAAAATTAGTAATGCTTTTCATTAATAACACCAGTGATGAGAGGCGCAAGAATCTCAGAATACCAAAATCTCCGAACCCTTAGCATTTATTAGCACTTGCATTTATAAGCCTTAACATTTATTAGCCCTTGCTGCTACAGATTTATTCTTAGTTTAGTGGATATTAACAGTTACCAATTTGGTTAGATGTTCCGGAAAAAAAATCTGTTAGTTAAGAGTTGCCATATATCTCATTCACACAATCTTTTATTTATTAACTTAATACGCATTTACATTTATACGCTTTCGCGCAAAAAAAAGTTCAATCACCCATATAATCAGAACTACACTATCTGTAGAGCACTGTAAATTAATAAAATTTAAAAGATTTGATTTTTATTTTCATTCTGAGCAAACCGATTATCATGATTATTCATCCTGAGCAAATCGAGTATTTACGAGTCTTGGTCAGATTATAAGAACGATTCTCAGCCGATACCATTCACCAAATTATTACGCAACGTCATTGAATGTGTGTGTGTGTGTGTGTGTGTGTGTGTGTGTGTGTGTGTGTGTGTGTGTGTGTGTGTGTGTGTGTGTGTGTGTGATCTGTTTTCTGGCCGAGACCTTACTATCAGTCACCGCGACCCCAGAGGGTTTTTCAGAGGAAAATCTATAACCATTTTTTAATTACACTGAATAGACCTAAGATGCAATTAATTACCATATTTGATGATCATCAAGGGCAATTATATCGCCGTAAACATTTTTTTGACATTTTTTTGTAAACATTTTTTTTCACATCACATTTTTTTTCTCTGCATCTACCTCTTCTTTAACAACTAATGGAAATAAGTGAATTTAGTGTTCGGTGCCAACATTTGAAACCTATATGCTCTAAACAACAATCCGACAATTAATATTTCTAGTTCAAATTCTTATTTATTAACAGAAAAGGGAACAGGAAGGAAGAGGAGAAAAACAAGTGAGAAATACTTTATCGGTAAAATTTTTCACTTAAAAAAATTAATTATTTTCTTAATTGATTAATTAAAATTATTTATTCATTATTCGTTCGTATTTAGATTTTTTTTTCCATTAAACCCTTTCTAGACCAAATTAATAGCAGAAATGCATAGGAAAGTACATGTCTTCTGTGATTCCAAATGATGACACAGGTATGGAAAGGGGTGTTATATCTTCGATACAGAAGATTACATCTTAGGCAAACATTCTTTGAATAACATTTATTTCCCAGTAAAATATGCTTTAAAAACTGTGAAATTAATAAACGGTTGTCTGGTAAATCAAAAAATGGAACATCTTGTTATTATATATTTAGAGAGACGGCGTCTTGGCACAGAGGTAGCACGTCTTCTTAGTCATGTGGGCATCCCGGGTTCCAGTTCCGGTTAGGGCATGGCTGCTCTATGTACTATCTGTGAAGTACGTGAATGAGTCCCTCTGTAAAAAGGGGCCGTGCAAGCGAATATGATGAGTGTGTAGCTAAGCAACACCTCCAAAAGTACAAAAAATACAACCTCCTAAAGCGAAAGTGTACTTTAAGAGGTGTGTAGCTAAGTCGTACTCTTGGCTCTAGTTGGCACTTATTCAAAAAGAGACGCTCATTCGGCTTAAAACCGATAATGGCCGTTAGTGTGCTTGTCCAATGGCAAATGCCATTAGTAACAACAATTATACATTTAGAGAAGGCCGACTGACGGCAATATCGTGATGTTTCAGAGTAAAGCGGTGTGACAAAGAAGAAAGTGATGATTGTTTTGACAGAGCACTTGGACTCAGAGTCCTAAACCTCCAAGACACCATCGTAATTTTAATTTTTAATAACTTTAAATTGCTATTAACCTATATAATTTAATTATCTTGTTGTTTATTATTTCTCCTTCAGCACGTGACATTGTAATCACCAGCACCTTTACATCAAAATTTGGAATCGAAATTATAATTTTTAAGTTGAGGAAATGACTAAAATTAATTTAAACTAGTTTAGACAAGTGTAAAAAGCTCTAACGCCATTTGATATGATTATTTAATTAATCGTTACGATATAATTTTTAATCATTGTTTGATTGAAGAATGTAAATAAACTTATCATAATCGCTTAGTGGTTGAAGATAATTTAGTGCAAATCAAACTGACTATAAAAGTCAAAATTATAATCCGAAGTAATACGTAATAAAATAAGAAATACAGGGTGTCCAAAAAGTTCCCGTACTCCAAATTTAAAAAATCACTATCCATGATTTTTTTTTCAAGTATATTAAATTTTGCCGTACGAGTAATGAAACCATGGACATGCTTGAAGCTTTTTTCGGCGATCGACTTATCTCAACAAATTTTTGACCACCTCGATCCCCTGATCTGACCATCCCGGACTTTTTTCTGTGAGGATATTTAAAGGACAAAATTTATGGAGGTGATCCTCAAACAAGAGATGATTTGAAAATCGCAATTACCCAAAGGATACAAGAAATCACTCCTGGCATGTTAAAACGTGTTTCGAAAAACATGCGCAAACGAGTTCAGCTTTGTCTCCAAAGAAAGGGGTGGAATTTTTGAACATTTATTATAAATTTAAGTTCAGTATTTTTTCCTTAGTTATGTTAAAAGGGCTTTTTTATCATTGGCATAATAATAATTCTTTTTAAACCTGTTGTTTTTGTAAAATAAATTCACAAATCATCGTTACGGGAACTTTTTGGACACCCGGTATAAAAAGCAAAAATTATAGTTAAGTAATACGGTAAAAAGAGAAAACTTTTCTTTCTAATTCATGCTTTTAGTTCCAAAAAAAAAAAGTTATTGCGAATCCGGAACTGAAGGCATCAGATAAAATGAAGCGTATCAATTCCTCTTGGAGAGGAGAGAATTATTTTCCATTCACGCGTTCTCCCCTTATGGACATGATACGCGATCTGCCAGATACCACTACGCAATCACAACAGTCGACCAGATGGTGTCGCGGCAAATCAGCTGTTAGATTTTATTCGATTCCAAATGCCCAGAAGTGCGCTATCTGTTTTTTGAATCTACTAACGCTGTGCTTTACCGAGGAATACAATCGGGAAGTCGGTTTTGTTGGGTGGCTGCGTTCACCGGTGGAGAAAAAATTTGTTTACAAACTTATGAATTATTATTAAAAAGAAGGGGAGAGAGAGAGAGAGACCGAGCTCTATAGATATAAGTTGAGGGAACTAAAAAATAAAACCAGTAAAGCTTTTTTTTCTCGCTTGATAAAACAAGTAATATAAAAAACAATTTTTTTTTAAATCAATTCCTACTCAAGAAAATTTTAATTTTTCCTAACTAAGAAAATTTTAATTTTTATTACTTTTTATAAAATAATTACAATTAGCATGAATATGTTTATAAATAAAGTGATACTGTGAACAAGTGGTACTGCTTAATACTGTGATTCTGTCATATACAGAATCACAGTACTAAGCGGTAAATGAGAAAGCGAATTTCCGGGCAATTTCCATTCTCCTTTCTATAATAGTGTTCGAACTTGCAACCCAAGGGATGCGAATCCCACGTCATATCAACCAGCCTATCCCAGCCTGACAATTGCAATTGCTATAAATTATTGATCAAAAAATTATACTAGCGTTGAGTTTTCAACGCCAATTGAGGATTCAAAGCCAATCGTGACAATGCAAAATGTGTGAATTTTCTACATCAGTTGAGGTAATGTAATACAGATTAGAAATTTTTAATTTTCCCCATTCCGTATTACTTTAATTCAGAAGTACTTCAAACTGAATCTGAAAAATCGTTTAATGAACAATGTCTAATTTTAAATGCATCAAACATTATGATGATAAACTGAGTCGTTTAAGATAATTGGTTGAAAACTTGTTAAGCCTAACTTCATTAGAGTAGGGGATAAAACAAGCTAAAATTGTTACTTATTTGGTGGCGGAGAAATGAAGAATTTTTGTGAGAAAGTTTGTTTTTAATTTATTTCTAAAAATTAATGAATTAATATTTGAAAAAAAAAACTGTATTAAGATCAAATGGCGTCCACTACAAGTATTAAAAAATTAAATTGAACTTGAGTGCTTAAATGTCACTATCAACTTTTAAACGCTTTTTTAAAAAACTATAATTAAGATTTTTTATTAAATAAATATTTATAGCTGTTGTTAAACTCTAATAACGGATAGATAAAGCAGAAAAATCCAGTGTTGTATTGCTTCGTTTTCGTTGGTGATTCTAAGATTTTGAAATCTAGAGACTAATTAAAAACTTAGGAACTTTAGAAGCATTTTGTTGTTGTTATTGTTGTAAGGATTGAAGTTTTATATTAATGTTTACTTTCTAACCAGTAAGAGAGCGATCCTCGCATTTTAATAGGCTATTTCGCAACCATTATTCACTTATAATTTGCATTTAATAAACAGGCCCCGACTTAGCTTAGTTGGGGGCATGAATTTCTTTGGGGCCCCCACTGCTTCTTTACTTTAGTAATGAAGAGAATTCATTAAAGAAGGAAACGTAAAATAAAGTTCCTATTCGATTTGGAGGGGGGTGAGCTACTTATGTGGGGTCCTTCGGCAATTGGCCCGTATACCCCTGCCTTAGTTAGGTCTTGTTAATAAAACATAAGTACGTTTATTAAAGAATATGATAAAACATTTCGGGAAGACCATTCCCTTTGTTTATAGTACGCTGTATAAACAGAGTTTATAGTCTTCGCAGTTACTTTAAATGACTGTTCAGAGTAATAACAGTTACTTATAATAAATTTTAACCCCCCCCCCCCAATCGGATATACATGCAAAAAATAATTTGATCAAAAATATTGAGATTGCGACAATCTGTCAGTTACAGTAATTTCTTGTTTTTTTTTCGCATGTTTACGGCTTTTTATCATGTAAGAGCGTGATGTTGTTTTTGGGAGAAGGTTTTTGGCGTCTACAAAAATCCCTAGGCGAAAAACAAAAATATTAATATATTTACGAGTATCTAAAAAAAATCTGTTTTTAATAACGTGTTGCCATCGCATTCACAAAAACTCTGATTTTAAAAAATAAGTTAATGACTACAGCCAATAAAACCTAGAAAAATGTCATTTTGAGCACGTGATTATAAGAAGTGAAATAAATAGGAAATGAGATATTTAAAAAAAAAAAACAGTAAATGCGAGACAAAGTTTTTTGGATCGTTTGTAATACTAAAGCGACTCAATCAATGAAACGATTAAAATGAATAAAAATATGATTTAACTCGCACGAGCACGTGATGCTTCTCCGTTCAAGAAGTGATGTTCTGACATGATACATTGAAGTATGCAGAGTAGATTTCAATTTTGTCTTTTTTTATTAATTTGTGTCGTTTTGGTTATCTAATGGTCAAACGAGTGAATGAACAGTGAAAATCTGCATCTCATTTAATCATCGCATACTATATAACAAATTTACACCTAAGACTTTTGCATGAATTTATATTTTTTTTATTATTTTGTAGGTAGATAGGGTGAACAAATTGGGGAAAGTTACAGCCTGTGAAACATCCCATAATGGCAATTAGATTACGACACTTCTTTTTGGCATGTACTTTATGTAATTCAGATACGATGGAAACCGCGAAATTCAATAAAAATCAATTTGGAAACAAAAAGAAACAAACCTGTGTTGCAATATTTATTTTTAAATTATTTTTTTAAAAAAAAATAATGATTGATATTTAGTTGATCGAGCTATTAGTGTGTTTAAACATTTATTTTTAGTTTCAAATGCTAAACTTCATCAACATATGCTGTTGCTACTTATGGCACTTGACATAGACAAGCCTCCTGCTGATATAGCAGTAGATTTAAGCCGAAATGAGCGTCTCCTTTTTTTTAAGTAGCGCCAACTAGGGCCAAGAGTACGACTTAGCTACACTCTCACCACATTTGCTTGCATAGCCGCTTTTTACAGGGGGCACACTCACACATAGCACACAGAAGAACAGCCGTTGCTCGAACCCGGGACTCCCTGAAGAGGATGACGCGTTATCTCTGTGCCAGAAAGCCGTCTCAGGAACATATTACTATTGAAAATACACCATACTTGCTTGATTTAGAATAGAAATAATTGTTGCTATTATTTCGTATTATTGTAATTACTTTGGTTACTTGCAGATTTTTCAATTTTTAATATTCTTGAACTGATGATTTTATTTTATTCTGTGAATTTCTATTCTTACCATGTTCATGATAACACTGACAATTTATGATTTATATCTGAATTTATTATATTAACGAGGCGGTAAAATTCAAAATATCTTTTTAATTTTACATATATGTTTAGTTAAATGTAATTTTTCTTTGTATTTTGTTAAAGCTTTATTTTCCGCATGTATTTGCGATATATTTTTGCTCTCAAAATCGGTCGACACCGATAAGAAAAATAAAAAAAGGTTCAGAAACCTTGACCTACAAAATGTTGTACGTAAGAAAAACATTGTAACGAGACCATTCCATCTATTTTCAAAATAAACGATGGATGGGATGTTTACGGAAAAAAGTTGGCTCGTCCGAAACTGAATACTTTGTCTAAGTCGATGCTGCCAGTTTCTTCTTCTTTACTTTGTTTGAATAATAATAATAAATTTCAGAATTCTGGCTTCCTGATGTAAGACCCGTCTCTCTTCTGTTCAACGGTTCAGAGTTAAAAACTGTAAATTCTGGGCCGTTCTTCCCCAGTTAAAAAATAAAGCAAGGTCAGAGGAGGAAGAAACCTTCGCCTTCGGAAAAAAACTATCTCGAGTCGAAAGGCACGATCATAAATACACCCGTTTGTTGCGTTCTTTCGGAAAGTTAGTTACACTTTATCGGGAGTTAACACTTTCTCTTCGGGACTCGAGCCAGGGAGCGGTGTTAACTAGCAGGAAATATACGCAGTGGCCTTGAGATTATCGTAGTTTTTTCAGTCTCACCCTCTCTTGGCTTTTACGTCCTCGCTCTAGCGTAAATGTGCCTTGTTGAGTAAGTAATGACATTATTTTACTTGGGTCTGCCAGGAACCTCATCAGAATTGTTCAACGAAGAGTCACCAGAGTCTCCCGGAGGACTTTTCTGATTCTTTTTCAATGCCCGCAATGCTTTATTTACTCTAATCAGTATTTCGTGGACTAAGTATAGCAGAATGAGTTCTTTTTTTAGCTTTGAACAAAAGACTAGAGGGACAAAATGTTTCATTTTCTTAATTAGCGCAATAATAATAATTTTAGCTAATTGAGATCTAAACGAAAATTACGGTTTTGTTGTCTGGCCATTGTTGAGGGAATCTTGATTTTTCAGTCACGCAAATGTGAGTCAATTTCCTGAAAAAAGACACTAAATGTTCTGTATAAGCAGGAATATACTACATGTTCACTCTGCCTATATGTAATGATAGAATAATGATATTACACTGACAAAGGAGCGATTCCTTAGAGATGACTATTTTATATCTCTCTACCCTACCCTAGTAGCACACAAATATTGTACGATATTGATCAATATTCGCAATATTGTTTAATATCATAGTGCATAATATTGTACAATATTATGCCACAGGATGAGCTACCTGAGTAGTTGCACAGAGATATTGTACAATATTGATCAATATTCGCAATATTATTTAATATTGTGGAATATTATTTAATATCATATAATATTGCACAATATTGTGCATTATTATGCTACAGGATATGCTACCTGGGTAATAGATTTAACTATTTTGCTTCAGTTATAAAAATTTTATATTATATGAGTGTGTGTGCAGAATCTTTAATTATCGACATATTATCAAAGTTTTCAAATGTCATTAAAATCTTATATTTTTTCAAAAGCATGGTTTTTTTTTTTTTTTTTGCATCAAGAAAGTACTACAAAAGATTTAATCTGCTAGGTAACAGTCCGTTTTCGAAATAGGTGAACACAATTCTGAAGTCTTTATAATTCGGAATTGCGGTTAAATTTTAACGGAACCACTTTTGGAACCTATAATCTTCAAATCCGAAGCCAAGATTACCATCGAAACAACAAGGCCGTGTCTCAGAAGAAAGACGTCTTTATGCCACGTCATACCAATTTGGTTTCTTATTTTGTTTATCCAATAAAGATTTAGTTAGATCCTTACACTTATAATTGATTGAAATTCACTGCTATTTCAAAAGTGAAGTTTCAATCCATTATAGTGGCATCGACACTTGGTTTTAAGCAAAGGGCTCTAATTAGTTTATTTTAGCAATCATGTCACACATTTCCATGGGACACATCAAATAAATGTGTTGATGGCATCTATTGATAATAAACACTAATTAGTAGATAGATTTCATATAAACTCAGAAAATGGCTCATTCAGCCGTGGAGGCATGCATTTTTCTTAGGAACATGGCGACCCTCGTCAAACCCGAAAGCAAGTATTGTATTGCAGTGCAGACATAGCTCTCCCCGGCAAAAGGGTAAAGATGAAACGACGCCGGCATAGAACCGAAGGCGCCTTGAAAAGGTGGTCTTTGCAAGAGATGCAGGTGCCCTGGGGTCACTGCGAGTGCGGAGAAGAGCGGACAACTGACTACATCTGAAAGCGATTTACTTAACGTACATGCAAGCTCCAAGAAAAGAATCCATACGGAAAAAGGGAGAGAGAGAGAGAGAGAGAAAAGTTGTTTCTGTAGGGTGGGGATTCTTGATTTAAATATATAGCTGTTTGAAATACCTTAGCACGTACTCTATTTCCTGAAGACTCTTTTTTAATCCACGACTTTGTTTTGTTTAATTTATTATTAAAAGAAATTTTATTTTTTTAAAAATCATTTGTCAAAAATACAATTATATAGCCAGAATATAATTTATTAACAAATGTTTTGTTCCTAGAAAGGATATATTATGTGCAAGTCATAGAAGTTAGGGTAAAATTAAAAGGAGATGCGAAACCTTACAGCATGATAGTGTTTTAAGATTGACTCGCCTTTCTTTAAATTATTTTTAAAAAATTATTCTGAATAATGAAAATGACAAGCGGACACAAAAATATATTAAATATCATTCAATGCTCTATAACGTTGCATTTTGCACTCTAATGCAAATGGAGTTATAAAAATTATAAAAATGCAATTATAATTAGCAGTTCAGCCATAAAAGTAGTTTATATGAACAAGATTATGTTGAAAGTCAAGTTTGAAGTCCATTATTTTACCGAGCATGATATAATTGCCTGATTAATAAAGACCCGCCATTTTAGGCTAAAATACAATAAGGTAAATTAATTTAAAACTAATAATAATTGAAAGACACGAAACGGGAAGTAACTTGTGAGAGGTAGAACAATTTTATATGACGAATTTTATTTCCTTATTTTTGTTGGCACCACCGAATATGCATTCAATGCACCATGTTATCATTGGATAAATGTAGCATCTAAAACAAAGAACATCGTCTCTAAGTTAACTAAATTCCATTGCTTTAAATTGATTAATATGTCATAAATTCGTTTAAAAGCTTCAATGAGTGAAGTCCAAGTACTTTTGATAACAACAGTAATAAAATCTCAGTTTAAATTCCTAAGTCAAATTTTGTAAATAATTATAATTCCATATGTTATATAGCTATGAAACAATCTATATCTAGAGATTTCAACATACTGTAAACTGTACATTATATTGTATAAAATCTCTGAGAAGTCATCCATGTAAATATATATACATAAAATAATTAAATTTTGTTCTCTGATCCCTTTATATTGTTAAGTAAATGTGCTTCTTAATTGAAAAGCATTAATTATTCTGGAAATTTAACAAAAATGTGTTTATGCGTCGTAAATATTTTACATTAGGGTTTTTCTTTATCCTGAATTAACTGACAAATAAATTAGTCGAATGAAATTTCGTATAAATTGGAGGGAAGCAAAACGCAATTTCTGAATGAAATTGCTATTTATATTCATAAATAACATCCTTACTAATTCGTCAGTATTTTTTATACATTCATGCATTCGCTTAAATTTTTATATTCGTTTAATTAATAATTTAATTAAGTTGTTAAAAAGCTCTAGAAGTAAAAAAAAAACAAAAACAATCTAAACTGCTCTGACATATAATTTTCTTTGTGAGCTGTTTCGTATGTATTTCTTACTTAAAGATAATTAATTTAGTGCTTATTGAAATGTTTTCCTATTCGTAGTTGATTCGAGAAACGTTTCCGCCATTTCAAGGCCACTAGTAAAATATATTACTGTCCCATTCGATTCCGTCTCTTCTTCCTAAATAGTTCTTAGAAACAAGCTCATCCCCCATCTCCCACGAAGAAAGAAACAGGTGTCCACAGAACAAAATCCTGGGTCACCTGTAGGGAAAGGAATCCCATAGACCCTATGGAACAAAGACATGGCCATTCCATACATCATTTTAAGGACCCTTTCAAAGACGTTAAACCACCTGATCTACCCTTTCCCCCCAGAAGTAAGAAACCAGAAGGAAAGCCCATTCATGCCATTGAAGAATAGGCACGCCATTCATCATTTCAATTAGATGGTGGGGTTGACGGGTTTTCCTAGCCCCGGCAGGGGCTTAAGACCAGTACTGGCAAATCGCCATTCATCATTTTAATTAGCAACAACATATCTAGACATTTTAGTGTCAAATCTGTGTAAGCAAATCCATATATTTTGGTCAAGCCATCAATTATTTCAATTAATAAAATAAATATAAATAAATAATAATAAAATAGTGTCAAGTTCATCTAAGCAAATCCACGTATCCATTATATTATTTTCAATCGTTTCAGATATTTTATATTATACAATATCTTTAAAAATACATATTATTTCTTACATATCAGAAACTAATTATACATAAATATGGGAAAAGTAATCAATAAATTCTATATTCAAATCGTTTTGGTATTTTTTTTAAACAAAGAATATCATTCTGAGGAATATAATAATATCAAAGAATTCATAATAAGTATCAATAAATGAAAAAGAAATGAGAATCAATATATTCTGTTGATAACAAGGTTAAAAATCCATCCTTTAAAATTAGTTAGCTTGCTTAGAGGTAAAAGCAAATCTTTCCAACATTAACATTCCAAAATTAACAAAAATCAGTTTTTTAACACAGCTAATTGGAAGGGTTGCTATCAAAATTGATATGACAAGCCAATGCAGCCAAATATCAAGAAGTGGAGACAAAACGATGGCAATCAGGTGATATTTCAGGATACCGCAACATGACAAAATCAATCAAAAGCATGCCCAATAAAAAAAATGGGAAAAAAGTCAGAAATTTTGAAGAATTATAAAATATTGGGATAATAATCATTTTTCAAGGGCAATCGCAATGTTATGTATTTTATTAATTCAGGCTAATATAAACTTTCAATAAAAATTTCTTTTAATAAAAATTTCTTTGTTTAATGGAATGGTTTTTGGCAATAACAGATACTCAAAATTGAAAAGCTTAGTGTATGAAAGGGAAAATAAATATAAGTTCAGCTAGTTTAGGCCCTTTTTTGACAAGTGTTGCACATTTTGTCCATAAAATCCAAAATTAGAATATTACAAAAAAAAAAGCTTATTAAATTTTGAAATGATTTCACGTTTTTTAGCTAAAAGAGCTGGATTAGGTTTTTTTGAATTTAGTACCTTTAATTAAGTAAAAATATATTATTGAATTATTCGCACAAAATGCAGAATTTAATTTTTCAAATCAATTCCTTTTATGATTATAAAACAAAGAGATATTATTAAGTTAAAGAAATGCGAATTTAAAGACAAGAATTTTTTCCGAGAAAGGAGGAGGAGAGGGGGAAAAGTCATTAATAAATAAAGGCAATTGTCAAGAGTATCACCCCCCATTCCCAATTCACTCATCCCATAGTATTCTTGGAAAAATATCCCCTGCTTCAGGTACTCTATGCATCCCGATTGGTAGAAACCTATTGGCCCCGCCTTACGTTTTCCCGCCATTCTGAGACACTTCACTCAGGTTCAATGTTCTTCCGCTTAAGTAAATAGTTCTATATATATATGCTTAAATTGCCTAATTAAATTGATTTTATCATCATTTAAGTTAGTAAATTTATTTAATATCTTTGTTCAAGCAATATTTTAGGGACAAATTTCTTTTTTAATGAATACACACAAAGCCGGCGAAATTTGCCACGCATTTACTACATTCGTCTTACGCACTAGTAGGCGCAGGAATATAAGGAGAGTAAAAGCCACGAGTCAACTCATAAATGTGCAGTGCGAGACCGGCATTCAGTGTGTGAAGACTGGTGGTTGTAGTGTGAGTGTGCAGTAGTGTTTTCTGTCGTGTCTTCATATTTATTCCAAAACGCATCCTATACGGATTACTGTGTCTGAACACATGACTTGCGTCGAAAGGACTATGGCAGCGATGACTATGGATTTCACAGCGGATTTTAGTTCGGCGAATTGTGTTAAGGATGATTTTCAATTAGCAATGGTTCCAGAATATCCTGAAGCATTTGACGTTAATAAAGTGGATTTATTCAGTCTGATTGTAAGTAACCATCTTCTATTTGTTAGTAACTTATTTATTCATATGTTCTTAAAATAATGTTTTAAAAAATAATTTGCGCATATGTTTTTTTAGGTTAGTTTTTTTTAAAAAATCTTGCCAGCTTAAAGATTAAAATAAATGTTATTTATTCATGTCCTACAATATAAAAAAATTCCCCCGGTAGTTTTAGTCAATTGATACTGCACAGCAGTTTTCGCTACATATGGAGAAAGTTGATCAAGACAAAATTTCTTGTTTTTATAACGATATCTTTTCAAGTTTATGGCTAATGTAATTTCTGCTTAAAAAAATTTTCTGCTTTTTTTTTGGTTTTTATTAAAAACCTATTTCTTTTTACAAATATCCGTATACATAGTATATGCAAGGGCGTTTTCGCCGGTAGCTGATGGCGTGGCGCATACCGGCGACTGCAATCTCCGCCAAAGAGCACTTCCTCATGGGCGATATTCCGCCAGGTGAGAAGGCTAGCATGAAATTCCATTTAAACCCGACATTCAGTCAGCCGGTTCCCGACTCTTTAAATGGGCGAGGGAACCGTTTCACTCAATGAGTAAAAATCCGTTTTTTGTTGTTGTCATTTTGAGAAATTACTTCACAGCTGCCCGATTTTAATTTGTAATCGTTACATCCACAATCGGCATTTCTTTAATTAAATGCTGTTCCTGTAGGCATTTTTATACTTCACAATACGAGTAAAACGGGGAAAGTTCCAAGATGTCAAGATTATTAGCTGGTCTTTTCATTTGCCTTTGTTTTCTCTGATAATGTCAAAAGTTACTTATTACTTCATTATATTCTTGTAATTTTATTTTCTATTTTGTTCCTAAATCAAAAGTTAATGATTTACTACTGTTTAAATTTGAGGATTTCAGGTTAATTGTGTTGTGCTGTATTAAATGTTAAAATAACTATTTTAGGATATATCGGTGCATGTTGACAACAATAAGCAATGCAAAAAAAAGTATTAACTTCCAAACATAATTTGCTTATATGCAGTAAATACATTTAAATGTTTGTCCAAGAGAAGTTATTCTGCCTTATTAGTCCATTTAATAAACTTTTTTTAAATATATAGTATAGATCTAGAATTATTACTTTACATTGGAATTTACAGCCAAAATTCTATTTTGGGTCTAATAAACCTTTTTAAAATTTTGAAACTGAGAAGTTATATGTGTATGAACTTATATTTTAATTTTAAAAAATTATTGTGTGCAGTTCTTAAAAGAAGGAAATTGCTTGCATACTGCTGATGTATGAATGAAAATCTGATAGAGGACAAGAGTTGTATTTTGAATATTTGTTTTCACTGCATGATCTGAGGAGCTATTTTACCAATCAATCTTAAATAAATATGATAGGATAAAAATAATAGGATTATAAATATGATAGGTATATATATATTATAATTTTTTAAATAATATAAATCAGATATAGCTGTGTAGTTGTATGTTTTCATAAAATTGCTATGCTTGTACTTATATTGCTTGTCTGTATTAAGTAATTTTTAATTATTGAATATTGGAAGTTTATACAGTATATTAAAATAGAATCCATTATTTCTCCAAAATTATGAATGGAAGTAAAGAAGGAAAAATGTTATTTAATTTTTAGGATTATTTTTATATAATTGTCAGCTTATTTAGAAGAGATAAAGTTAAACTTCGATTTTCAGATGATTTTTTTTTTTGTAAATATAATTCAATTGACCACCATCACCTAATGACAAAATAGTCTCGGTATTATTGAGTGATGCATTTGCTAGTTAATTTAGAATTTATTTTCTGATATTGTAAATGGAATGCATCTTGATTGGACATCAGATTTTTAATTATTTCTTAATTGGAATTTTTTTAAATGCTAACAGCACTTTATATTGATCTAAAATAATTACTAGAGCAAAGGTAAATTAAATTTTTCTCTTAGAATTATATAAAAAGCTATCAATCAAGTTATTTAATATGTTAATTGTTTAATTTCATTAAAGTATTGTTTTATTTGTATGTGTAATTATATTGGGACTAATTAAAATTATCAACTAAATTATAAAAAGTGAAATTTTACTTCATATAATTTTGATTAACTTAAAATAAGGAAGTAGGTGTTATTTTAACTGAAGCACTTAAGCTTGTAAAAGTTCTGAATTTTAATTTAATTTCGACCATTTTTGAGTTTGCCTAATTTACATTTTTCTAAATAGGATGAAGATAATGAGGCCTTTATGGAATCTCATTCACATCCATGGGAAGAAATTAGGAATCCTGATTTGACTGAGGATGATATGCTGGATTCTGATTTCATGGAATTCACAACACCTTTTTATTTAAATGGAGAGAAGATTGCTAGGCCTACGTTTAAATTCGCTGAAGCATGGCATATATTCGATGATGCAACGTATCCAGACTTACCAGAAGCGTATTCTGTCATGGTCAATCCTAAAGATTGCACATTAGTGAATGATCCATTTCTCCATGCAGATTCTTCTCAAAAATTTATTCCAACAGAGCCACAAGTACTGCCAAAGCCTTACCATCCCTCTCAGGATCATGATTATATTTCTGTGAAAGAAGAAGAGAAAAAACCTGTGGTTAAATGTGAAGCTTTCACTGAAGGTTAGTTACATATTCTGTGAATTCTGTTTAGTAACAGTGATTGTATTCAATATTGTTAACCTAGCCGAGCATATCGCCTATTTTATTTTTCAAATATAAAGATTTTGTTGGTTTTGAGATATACTTTATAAAATTTGCTGTATTAAATTCGGTTGATTCACCTCATTTACAATTTCTGAATTTATATAAATAATTTTAATATAAATTTTATAATGCAGTAATGGGTTTATGATTTATGACTAAGATAATGTTTATACTTTTTTGAAAATGGCTCTAAATTTTTATATCTTCAAAAAAAGTGTTTTTATGACTTGTTACTCAGTGTCATGCTTACTGTTATACTATAATATTCAAGCAATCCTATGTAAGAATAATTTATTAATTATGTGAATGTAACAAAAAATATGAACATGATTAGCTATCCTTTACAAAGTGTTTTTAATATCTCAACATATTTATTACTAAGATATTTAGTTTTTTTTTAAAAAAGTTACAAATATATTAAGTTTAGAATTAAATTACTTTCTGCTTACTTGGCCAAATGATTTCAGAAAGATTTTATGCCTGTGTAGCCATATAATATGCATGTTGATTGTTATTGGTCTTTATTATAATTATACAGAACCAAACTTGATTGATTGTAATGCATATGTAAGTAAAATATACTAGAAATGTTGAATAATAATTCAATGTGATATTCAAAACTTATGCAAGTATCTTGTACTTAAGAAATTTGACTGTTCATCAGTGGTATATAGTTAATTTTGTCCTTATGAAAGTAGGCATTTATTTTCCAATGAATATCTTCATTGTAAAAGATGATCTATCAAGTAGTGTTCTATTACCTTCTCTTAGAAAAGGTTATATTTATCTACACATGGATTTTGATTGAATTATTTTAAAGTTGATAAAGTTTAAGTTTCCTACTGTTATAGCTTTTAACGCCAAATTTAAAGTAATAATATTCGTGTTGGCAAATATGCTAATAGTAACTAAATTTCTATTTTTAGAAGACCCAGATGTAGAGGTATGGGAAATAGAAAATTTTATTGGCTCACAAGCTCCTCCAGTTCCTGTTCCAGAGCAGTTACCTGTATACCGATCTTTTAGGAAAGAAACCAGACGCTCATCTGCAAGGACAGCTGAGTTAAAACAAAGAGAACGGGCTCGTAAATTTACAAATGCTGTACATGCTGTATTTAAAAAGGGCAAGGCTCGAGCTACTAGACAGTATAAAAATATAAAGCCAAAGAATAGTGTTGAGACAACACCATCTCAGTCAGACATTGAAGAATTTTATAGTCAACCTGTGAGGCAGACATACTCAAGAACAACAAAGAAAAAAACATGTAAAGGACGAATAGATCACAGTGAAAGTGAACGTCACCGCAGAGAAGTACTACGAAGAAATTTTTCTTCTTTGTGTGACTTGATACCTAATGAGTACCTTAGAGGCGATAAAGTATCCTCTCAGATATCCAAGCAAAAGATTCTAAATGGTGCTAAAAGTTACATTATAGCTGTACATTCTGCAAAAAGTTCCTACAAAACTCAGTATCATCAAAACAGTTTACTTCGAGAGCGATGGCAAAAAGTCCAGTTGAAACTTCTGAAATCTTTAAAGAGGCAGAAGTGATTTTTTCAAAACTCCTTACATTTGTTTATATTCCATTATTCATGATGCTGTAACATAATGCATATTCCTGTTCTTAGTTTTTAATTTTTTTTATTAATAAACGTAAGTCAATTTTATTTCTCTTGTTCTAATTTCATAGTATTAATATTCATTTGCTTGAATATCATATTAAGGCTTGATTTTTTTAAAGATTTTAACCTTTTTCAATATAGACACACATTTGATATTGAAATATTGGCTTTTGTTAGGATTATATAGGATATTTTGTTCTTGCACCAATGAAATTATTTAACAGCATTGTAAAGTGTCCATCAATTACAATATTTAATTTTAACTTTTAAAAAGTAAAGATTTCAGATTTTTAAAAGTAAAAGTTTCAGATTTTTATTTTTCAGATTAATAAATCATTATTGTAATGCTACTTCAACTTGTTTTGGGAAAATTCTGAAACATTATGTTTATTGTCAAATGACATGCTGTTTAAAAAAGTGGTTCTAAAAAAATTTATGAAATTCAGAATAAATTGTTTCAACTTATCAAAATTATTTTTGATAAGTCAGTGCTCTATAAATAGTGAGGGCAGATCAATATGAAATTTAGCTTTCTAAATTTTTGTTTTAAAAGATGTGCTAAGAAAAAGTTCTAGGTTCAAGTTTAAAAATTATATTTCTCATACATAAAATTATAAATTGAAAGTATTGGTAGATATTATTAAAAATAACAGCAGTTCATCTAAAATCATTGTATTTTATTAATTTATCTGTCTTGTTGGATTTTAATGAAATGCCTAAAATACATCTTTAAACAAGTATTTCGAAATAATTAAATCAGTTACTTGATGTTAAATAGTTCTTAACCACTATTATTACTCAAGAAAACTTTCAATTTTAACAATAAATGGAATATTAACTACAATACTTAAATTTTTATCAAAATAAATGATAGTTTTAAACATGGTGAATTCTTCATCTTTGTTGTCATAGCTTGATATAAAAGTGTGAATCATAATTTTAAATTTGATTTCTGAAAAAATTACATTAATTGTCCAAAGGGAGAGAAGGAAGGTACAGTAAAATTATTGTAATTAATCTGAATAATAAATTTATTTTTTATATAATATTTTAATGTAGAACAATCGAAAATATCAAAATTTAGCTTGAAAATTTAATCTTGAGAAAGTTAGTGACAAGCATCTAGTTAATGACAACACATATATAGTAGAACAATCACATAGTAGAACAAAAGTATTTACAATTCAATAAAATGTAAAAAAAAAACTTCTTTTCTTTGAAATTATAGTGCTTTATATGAAGAAATAAATATAAATTGATATAGTGCACGAATTGGACTTCATTTCACAGAATAATAAATTTTAAAAATAGTTTTGCCAAATTCACTGGTTAAATGTTTCTTATTAATAAATGGGTTTATAGTTAACATTATCATTACCTTTTTAATAAATTGCTGAGTACAATTTTTTTTTCTAATATTGAAAAAGAAAACCAGAATGGTAAACAATGAATAGACAGTGATCAGTATGACGATAATAGTACGTATTTCTAACTACAGCACTTTACGCTAGATGTTCTTTTACTTGAAATAGCAACTTAAATCAATGACCACCTTGAAAAGAAATTCCTCTCAAAATATCACTATAGTTGCTTAGAAACGAAACGGATATTTCTTTTTGATGTGTATTATCATAGATTTCGTTAATTCATTTACTTTGAATAAACGTAATTATATAATTTGAATTAACGTTATGTCTAGTAAGATTAACAAAAGACTTGCATTCTACTTCGCGAGCAAAAATACTTGTAAGGAGCCGTCTGAGAAGTATTTTCGAATTTAATGAATTTTTTTAATCCACAACCTTTATTCATATTTCTTTTTCTGTCATACGAATACTTGAGGGAAAGCGAAAAGGCTTCTTTTATGGCAAAATGTTAATCGATTTTGTAAAAATTTGCCTTTTTTTCAAATCAAGTGAATTTAAAAGATAAATTTATGTGAATCATACCCGATTCGGATGCATTTTTTTAAACCCTCAGTAACTAATGCATAAAAATAGTCTCAAATTTAAATATGATTGATTATTCATTGAGTAGCAGTATCATATTTTCATTGTGATCTTAGCCAAAAAATATCAAAAAGCGATAGAACAATATTATGGCCGTAGTCATATAACAAAGATTTAATATGTTCATCATTTTTATCTCCCCCCTCCCTTTTTTTTTTCCTTCACCCACCTTCTTTTACAAAGAATACGTGGAAGTTTAATAGAAAATGGGTATCTAGAACAAATGGTTTGCAAGTGTAAATTTTCATTTCTTTTACCAGAATCAAACATATCTTCAAAAAGATCTATTGACGCTTTATCTTCATATCATTCGAAACATGTATATCCCCATGCACTACTGACTAAAAAATTAGGTCTGTAATAAATGTAAAAGAAATAGGGAAATATACTTTCTTCGCCATTCCTCCCCCCACCTGCGTAACATTTGACGCTAAATGAATAATATATACGCTTAAACTGGCCTATTTGATAACGGTTCAAGAAATCGTGCAATGTGTATTAACACTTTGGTGACCGGCAATTTTACTCAGAAACTATGTCATGTCACCGGCTACTTTTTTGTAATTGAATATGAAAGTAAAACGTTCTAAAAAAACTCCAATGAATTTTGTTGAATTGGAACATCAAAAAGTTCTTCGCCGATACGTTCCGTCATGGTTGAAATTTTTGGAATTTTACTAAAATTCTAATAAAAATGTAAATACTAGGAAAAGTAATTTTTCTGTTATAGAGCGGACAAGACTAAACACGATACTCCCAAGTTTTTGCAATGTTCTATATCGCCCTCGGTGTTATAAATTGAAACAGATAATGCAAGTGCAATGACGAGTTAACTCGTCACCGGTCAACAAAGTGTTAACATAAGTGGCTCCGAAATTTGTTCGCCTAATACTGAGGAGACGGAAAAGCACCTGGGACCTTTCTCTAATATTATTTTTCGTCTTTTAAATCCTTTTTGTTTACTTCTGGTTTAATTTACTTATAGTCAAAAAGCAAATTATCTTCCCACCAAAATACTAATTGTAGATATCTATATCCCTTTAATACATCCCTGTTCCTGGGATTATAAAGTGTGTGTATTCATTTCATTGATGATATGGCATGCCTTTGTTGTTGACAGGGTGTGAAAGCGGGATGGAAATCTGAGTTGGCTCTCATGTAAGAGGAAATCGCGATGTCTACTTCCCAGCGAGCCCGATTTCCTGGTGGCCGGGCAGCCGCCGAGAATGCCAAATCGACCAACGCGAATTATTCTCCCGCCAAAATCCACGTCCCACTCACATTACCATTGTGAAATCCACATGGATGCGGATTCCTGCGGCCGGCAGTCGTTGTTTCCTGGTAGCGCGCGGCGGGATTTAAAGGGCCCTCTCTGTTTTGTTCGTCATCTGAGAGCTGCGTAGACCTTGAAAGCTGCCGCTACCTGTCCCTGAACCGCGACGTGGCCTTGAAAGCGGTCGGCTCCTTCATCCACCGCCACCACCCCCTCCTCACCCCTGCTCATTGTGGCAGAACGTAGGACTGTCGCCGCGCAGCAGCAGCGGCCATTGAACGGAGCGCCCTCTGGTCCGTACTCGCAGAACTACGGGAGCGGGAGGAAAAAAAGATGCGGATGGAGCAAGAGACCGGTGGGGGATCAATCAATTGCGTCACACTGTTCGGATCAGAGGAGTCTGAACTTTACTACGTCACTGACGTAAATATAAAAAAAGGCGCGTAATAAAACGATGCCGTATTTTTGCGCAGTTGTACTCTAAGCTCTCCTCTCTTTCAAAGAAACTTTATATAAGGCGATACATACATAATTTCATAAGAGCGCTACAAAGTGTAGTCGTCTTTCAGGGAATGACCTTAAAATCTTTCTCAATATATAATTACATTAATTTTTAATTATAATAATTATTAAAGTTGCTTGAAGTGCCTGCAAATAGTCTGCTCTCTTAACACACAAAGTATTTGAAAGTAATCTACAAAGAAAAAAAAAGTTACTCAGTGTCAGTGATTAATAAAACGCTATAGAATTGATCTGAAATTATTAAAACAGAACATCAAAATAATTTAAACCACGAATAGAATTTCGTATTAACTTTATTTTTATTATTTCTCAAAATTTAAATGAAATTTTTCCCTTGGGTTGAACACCAATTCAAACCAAGTCTAAGAGATAGGGAAAGAGGGGCGTCGTAGTTTCTGAGGGTAAAGACCCTGAGCAAACAAAGGCAAAAATCTGACTTTAACTCATATGAAGATGATATTCACACACTCGCAAGCACAGCTCCTTTTTACAAGGAGGCTCTTTCACACATATAGAACAACCATGCCCGAACCGGGACTCCAACCCTGGATGCGCAGATCACGATGAAGACGCGTTACCCCTTCTTCAGCCGACCTGCCCGCCACCACTGAACGTAGCAGTATCGACGGGATTTGTTGTGGCCGCCTGTGGGCTGTAGCTATGTCCATCCTTACATTGATCCGAATCTGTCAAACTATTATTCTCTTCAAGATAATTGACCCCAAAGTGGTCATAAACTGACCACTTCCTCCTCTACAAACTTTCAAATAGTTGGGGAAAAAACTGACAACTTTAGACATCATGTTCTTCGGAGTCCTAAGATTACTTGGAACCATCAGTACTGAACTCAAGTCATTATTTTCAACTTGCAAGTGTTTTCTGTGATCGGAGACTTCTGTGCATTCCTTTAAACAGTACCGATTCCTCCACAAATGCATTTATTTTCCTGCGTTCTTCCAAATCTTTGGAAATATGCAGAGAATCTCCCATGTCCTGATATAATTTGGATTACCAGTGGATGGTATTTTCTTATTTTTATTTCTGTATTAGGAATAAAATCGTAAGTTTCTCTTCCTTTTTTAGATATATACCCTCTGTCAAACCATTGTAGCTTAATTTCTTCTCTCAATTCCCATTTTAAGAGACCATTTGATTTGGGGACAATTATACCAACACTCTCTTTCTGTGCTGCCATCTTTGCATATTGATCCACCTTTTCGTTACCATGTATCCCAATTTGGGCCTTAACCCGACTCAACTCTATCCACTCGTTAAGTTTTACTCTTTTAATCTTTTCTTTTATCGTCCATATGTATTATTACGCGTTACCCCTGGGGTAGGACGCCAGCAAATGAAACTGTGGTAGAACAGGACAGATAATGAATATATCTTCATATTATTTTATGTTGCTGCTGTTACTTATGGCACTTGCCATGGTCAAGCCTGCTGATGCATCGGTGGATTTAAGCCGAAATAAGCGTCTCTTGTTTCAAATAGGGCCAAGAGTACGAATTTAGCTACACACTCATTATATTCGCTTGTACAGCCCCTTTTTACAGGGGGCACATTCCCAAGCCTCACAGATAAAATACAGAAGAACAACCCTGCCCTGACCGGGACTTCCAGATCACGAGGAAGACGCGCTATCTCTGTACTAAGATGCCCGCTCATATTGTTCTAAATTTGTAGAAGTGGCTAAAATTACCACAATAGTTTGACGATTGAAAATGTGTCTAGTGCTGGACGAACTTTAGTTCATTCCACACTAATTAAGCATCGTAAGGAGGCTCATTATAAACCTTTTTGCCTCCCCAAAGACAGGAAACATTTTGTCGACGAACTTTTAATGCCTCAGCTCGCGAAAGGAGTGATTTTTTTTTTACCCCGGGTTCGTCTGGTAAAGGGAAGAATCTGCAGCTGCAGATTCAGCCTTGGTAGGTGTCCAATGAGCAGGGGTAAACTCTTTTTCAGAATTCTGATGCCGATTCTTTTCCCTCCTTTGCGAACTAAATTTAGAATTGCCATTAAAAAGATGCGGCTTTTGTTTCTGAAGAATGAAAAATAGTTCTTGGTCCATGCCTTTGTTTCCGCGTCTTGCGTGTCTGTAATAAGAAACCAACTACCGGTATTGCGAAACACCCATTCTCATTTCTGCAGACACGAATATGTGTAAGAACCCCCACTAGTGGGATTAAAGATGGTACAAGACGCCTAATATAAACAGTCGATTATACGGTTGTACTCGGAAATTAAAAATTATAATTTAAACTGATTTCCATGTAAGTTGCTTGTAACTTGGATAATTTAGCTTTGATACTAATTAGAGAGACATAAAGCTATTTATAAGCATAATTTAATTTCGCGTCTAAATCATTTTATAAGAAATTTTTAATTCCCATCACAAATAATCAGTGAGAGTTGTCTCCCCAAAACTTATACGCATACTCTCTAGTTAACTTGTCAGACCAGAGAGATACTTGATTAACCCAATAATTACGAAATATTAACTTTTGATATGAATTTAACAAGTCAAAATCAGAAAAATGGTTATATTGGCTTCATACTGACTCATTGTAGATCTCTAATATAACTTATGAAAAAAAACTATAATTTTCAACAATAGTTACAATTTAAATCGTATGATTTTCATTGATTCGACAAATTTTTAATTGCTTGGCTCTATTATATGCGCAGTGCAACAGAAATTTGGAAGGGACGTTTTATTGTTCCAATAGATAATACACTTCCATAAAAAGAGTATCCTGATATTTACCTTTTCAATCGTACTGTGTCTTGTAACTTGATTCTATTAGGAATTGCATATGCACAATAAACAGGATAGGTGAAAGTCTATTAAAATAGCACGACTTTAATGACTAATACAACTAGCAGAGAGTATCGTGACCATTAAGACTTTTTTTTAAAAAAATTGAGCATTTGGAAATCCTCGAGCACCACTATCAAACGGGGTTTACAGAAGTAGGTAGCACATTCAGGGCCCCCTTTGCTTCACTACTTTAGTAATAACGAACATTCATTAAAGAAGGAAACGTACTGTAAAATTTCAATTCGATTTGGGGGCCCCAACATAAGTGAGGGTCCGGGGCAACAGCCCCGTATACTCCTGCCTTAGTCAGGCCCTGAGCACATTTCATAAAGACATCACATACAGAACAGCTACTCATTTCACGGTTTCCATATTTCCATTGCATGATTTTTTAATCTGAGAGGAATATTCTTTTCCAGTTGAAGCTTGAATTGCTAACACATGAAATCAAAGCAATTTAATTCAGGCTTTGCTATATCTGTAAACTTCGCATATTTTCAAACCAATCAATTTTTCCACTTTCATTTTTTCCTCTTTCCTTTCTATTCCCCTATTATTGTTCAGAATATTATTTTAATTCTTGATCATATTGAGCATCCGAAGCCCCTCCCCAGATGGCCTGCCCTGCGTAGAACAGTGAAAAATATCAATTGATAGTTCATTATATTAAGTACAAAAGACCGTCGGTTATCCGAGTTTTATCAGCGAAAGCTGAAAACCAGAACAGAACTATTCCCTGCTCGCACTTCTTCGCCTTATTTTTTAACAAGTAATGTAAAAAGTATTTTTGTCAATTCCTACTAAGTTCAACATAGAATTTTTATTTTTATTTTAGTTACTAGAAGTCTGATTTCTAGCTTGCACACACCACAAACCCTTTTTAAGGAGCGGGCTTCATTGATTTATCCATAGATCGTAATTTAGATTTGCATCAGAGAACGATTACCTCAGACACAGTACCCCAAGCAGTATTACTCTCGTCATGCAGGACCACGACAGATTTAACATCCACCACACACACACACAGTGTTCGACTGGCGAGTTTGAACTCGCTACACAAAAGATGCGATTCCAACGCCCTACCAACCAGACTATCCCAGTCTAATAATTCCCTTACTATAAATAATTGATCAAAAATTATATTAGGGATGAATTTTCAACGCCAATTGAGGCGTCACAAAATGCGCAAATTTTCTGCACCAGTTGGGGTAACACAATACAGATTAGAAATCTGTGTCCGGCCTCAAGATTCGAGGGTCGTTAGGAACTGCCGAAGAACCGTCATGTAAGCGGGTCTGTTGCTCGTTAAATCCGTCAAGGTCAAACGTCCTCCCCCTGGTTGGTGTGGGAGTACTAGCGCAGGTGTCGTCCTCATCATCTGACCGCGTTTCACAATTACGAGGCTCATCCTAAAATAGCACTAATGTTGCTTCGCAACGGGACGTTAATATTACTGAATTAAACTAAAGTAAACAGACTGGGCATTATGCTCTCAGTATTCGAATGTCATTCTAAGTCAATGACAATGATGTTTGGGGTTCCTTGGAAGCTCCTAGGCTCTGGGGCCTCTCATTTTCTGCACGGGTGGACCGGTCAGTGAGAGACAAACAAAGTACGGTGAGCATATTAAAACTTAGGTTAGGGTTTGAAAACTATTAAATTTAAGTACTTGAAGGGATTTATCTTTGAAACTAATAAATAATAAAATAAAATATGAAAAAAGGAAATAAAGCTTAAGAAGATTATTTAAGTTGACATTAGGGTATTTGTTGTAGTGAATAATTGCATTGACCATTAGCAGTTTTATAATCATGATGACGAGATGTGTCAGTTAGTTGTTTAGGAGCGTCCTTCGCCTTCTACGGTTTCAGTTACTCTTTGGGTTGTTGGTCGACTCTTTGGTTGGTTTGGGTTGTTGAATGCCATTCTAAGAATTTTTGGCTTTCAAATGCAGGAAAAATCGCCAATACACGGACGGCGCAACACCATCCCTATCGTATCGATTCGCAGCCAACCAGAATCAGGTATGTTTCCCCGCCAAAGGATAAACCACCAAAAAAGGAAATACTACGCGAAGACTGTAAATTGCTCAATGGACTTTCTCAATGGTAAAAGGGATAAGATGGGAAAAAAAGTCGCAAAGTATGAGAAATAAAAGTCTCACACCTTTCATCTGCGTTTTAGCACGAAGGATTTTCATTTCGTATCGATTTATTTATGTAACTGTCTGCAAAAATTAAATGCTCCCCCGTCCTTTGGAATACCTTTATCCAAGAGAGAGAGGCAGTTTTTACTAAATATCCATTGTTTCTCATCAAGAATGTAAGATATTTCATAACAGTGTCATCAAAGTTTGTGAATTGTGAGCCATAGTGAGCTCAGGTTGCTAATTAACAGATTTTTTTTAAAAATATTCGATAATATTTGTAAGCAAAAAATAATAAACATTTCGCATTTTATATAGTAACTGTTTCGAATTATTTTTCCGATTATTATAATGTCAGAGCATGATGTTTTTCGGGAATGAGGTTTGTAGCGTCAACAAAAAATCTGCACGAGCATCTAAGAAAACCCAGCTTTTAATAACGTGCTGCCATTGCATTTTCAAAAGTCCTGAATTAAAAAAAATAATTTTGTTACTGCAGCAAATAAAACCTAGAAAAATGTCATTTTGAGCACGTGATTGCATGAGAGGAAATAAACAGGAAATGGGATTTTTTAAAACAATAAATGCGATGGCGAGAATTTCACCGTCAGTTTGGTAGAAAATTTTATGTTTATTGCAGAAAATGTGTCAAATTATACCAAAAACTGTTTTATATATAAACTTCATACAAAAATTATTCTACATATAAAATTACTATATAAAAAATTATTATTTTAAATAATATATTGTTTACCTTCAATTAAGATTATTGTAGACTAGAGGCGATGACACTGCTTTCTGAAAATTAAGGAAATTAAATGCAATGCCGGACTACTAAAAGACTACTGTCTATTTTTAATATTTAGTGTCCTATTTAATTTAGTGGGCCTATACTCTACCCCCATCTTCTTTTTATAGTTTAGTTATATTAACATTCTTTTTTAAAGCAACACTAGGATTATTTTGAGACGGACCTCGAAATTTTGAACCACGGTCAGATGACACCTGAGTTGACAACCCCTTCTCCAAACTTTCACACCACACCAACGATCTCCGATGAATTTAACATGCGCCAGACCCGCTTGCAAGGTGGTTCTTCGGTGGAATCAAGTACCGACATGAAATGGTCGTGTTCCGAAGCTTAGACCTTATCATTCTGCAACCGCAAGAAATTGTAATTGTAATTTTCTCCCCTAGGCCGTCAAGGCAACAATAAACAGTTTAGAAAGTTTTCAGTGTGAGAGCTAGGAATTGTAGTATCGGACCAAATTTTGTACAAAAATTACCAAATATCAAAAACGCTCTTTCGGCAGCTATGCTAGTTGGGGGAACTGTTGGAAATGCGCAATACACTTCTTTCCAAGTATTTGCCACTAAATCCCTCATCTTTAAATAAATCGATTTCTCGTTGGGTGGTTTTAGATACAGCTGATTTCTGTATTGTTTGTTGGAATTTTTTTACTTATCGTAACATTAGAATCTAATATTATATCATTATTAACATCTTAATTTAATATAAAATAGATCATTGTTATTTTGTAAAAAAAAAAGTAACTACCAAATTTTAAGAACAGAAATTTTTCAATTATTCTTTATGATTTAATGTTTATATGTCTTACATTAAATAAAAATTACTCTGAAATATTTTACTGCATTACTGCCTTTTTTCCTTCTGCATTACTAATTATCTGTAATAATTAAGTCTCATAAAACCGCGAGTCTTCATTGCTAAATGTAAACATCTCCACCTTTCATCTTTCTTCTCACCCCTATTTTAGTAGAATTAATCCCAACCTAACGCATGCGCAAAGGCGCGGAGGGTTTTACAATCCGTTGTCACTTAGTATTTTATCACTTCTCTTGATTCTACGATGCAACTTTGTATTCACAGTCTAATTAATTTCATCCGTTAGGGGGATAATGAATACAAAAACGTATACTATTTTGCTATGTTAGCAATCCCTGAAAATATAGTGGAAACCATTTAAAAGCCGGTGTTCTGGCATAGAGGTAGCTCATCTTCCTAGTGATTTGGGCTTCCCGGGTTCGAGTCCCGGCCACAGCATAGTCGTTTTTCTGTGTTCTGTCTGTGAGACGTTGTTCCTCCCCCTGTAAAAAAGGGCCGTGCAAGCGAATGTGATCAGTGTGTAGTTAAAGTCGTACTCTTGGCCCTAGTCGGTGCTACTTCAAACAAGAGACGCTTATTTACTCTTAAATCCGCTAATGCATCAACGGGTTTGTCCATGGCAAGCACCATTAGTAACAAGAGCATAATTTAAAAAATGTCTAGTAAATACCAAAAAATAATGTTTAAACCTGTAAATGCTGGTATTACAAAATTGTATAAATGGCTCAAAATACCGGTATTCAGTATCCCGATATTGCGATCCCCAGTTATAGCATACTAAACATTCCTGGTACCGGAATAGATTCGTCAGATGTCTCATTTTTGCTTACCATTCGTAATCTGACCGCATCTTATCATATGGGGTGACGTCACTCTTTTTCCTTCCGCAAAACGAATATCGAATTCTTAAATTAAATTAGCTCAGTCAGCGTTCTTGGTGGGCATTCATTAGATTTTCCCAGCAGATTGATATCACAAACGGTTATGATTATGTTGCAATAAACTGAAGAATACATCATAGATTATTTTTTGCTTTTTTCAATTCGGTAGTACAACTTTCTAACATATTTTCAAACTGATAAGGCATTGAATGAGCATTTAAAGCAAATAAATCGTGTATTAATTCTTGTTTGTATTGAAAATAAACAGCTAAAATAATATCAATTGAAAGAAAATTTTTATAATTCTTTTTTTAAATTGTAAGTAAAGATTTTTTTTTCTCGAAAGAAGTATATGTACTCTATGTATTGTTTTAAAGGTTTAAATATATAACAAAATGAGTTTTATTTCATATATATTGAATATTCACACAATTTTCACGTAGTTTTTAGAGAAAGTTCTTAAGCAGTGCTTCTACTTCTGTGAAAACCAAACTTACCAAAAATAAAAACTAAAAAAATGTGCAATGTTTTCATTGTTATAAGTACACAAATGCATGGAACGCTAAATTATCAAGGTTTGAATTAAGGTAAACTTGATCATTTTTGGTTCTATGTAAATATTATTTAACAAAGGTGATTTACTGTGTGTGTGTGTGTGAGAGAGAGAGAGAGAGAGAGTTTCAAGCCAGCTCTTAGTCTTCCTAATTAAATACTTTTTTCCCCATCGAAACAAAGACATAACTTCCTAAATTCTAAGAGGGGATTATCGGTAATTATTTCGAAAAATTATGACGAAGAAACTATTTTTTTCCCAAAAGAGATTAGAAAAAAAAATAGGGGGGGGGGGAATGAATAGATATTGAATGGGATATCGAACTCGTACCCATTGAAATTCATCCTAACGAATTTGAACTACACGTTATATCTGAAACTGGTATTATCTGGTTCCAAAGACGTAATATTTTTATTTTAACTCTTACACATACTTATATAAATTTTATACTTACTATTATTACGCTAAAAATGGCTGACATGTATTTATGACTTTACATTAATTTTTTATCGCCGATTAAAATTAAATGTACAACAGCGGCATATTTTACATAAACTAATTAACTTATTCTGAACTTTTAAAAAATTTCAGTGAAGTAATACTAATTTTAAACTTAGATTCGAAGTAATTACTGTAATTCCTGCCTTTATAATTTGAATGATAAATTTTTCATATGTTTGACTATGATATTTTTCCTATTAAATGTAAAATGAACGTTTCTGTTTTGATTGCTTGAGGTTGAAGATAAAAATGCTAATTAATGAAAAGCTCTCAGATTTTGTAAAATTCGAAAATTTCTGTCAAAGACAAGTTTAGATGTTGTATAGATTTCTCAACGCTCTACGACAACAAAAATTCCACTCCCCCCCCCTCCACAGTTAAGGTTAGAGCAGTCATTTTGTGCTCATGCCGTTACCTCCCGCTCGGACAAAGAGAAAAAGACCGCTTGGTTCCCTTCACCTCCTTTCTCCCCTTGAACGGTGAGTTTTGGACGCTGTCCTCTCAAAAACCGAAAAGGAAAGACTCCCGTACAAGAGATGTATGGAAATTCTTTGTGAGTTTTTTTTCCATGATGAAAGACTTTGATTTGAGGCTATGGTTTGCATCAAAGGATTCAAACTTGAGACAGCATACGATCCACAATAAATCTCTGCGAATCATTACACACACACATATATATATATATATTTGAAAATTCTTAAGTCTTATTTATTGGTAAACAAAGGAAGAAAAAGAAATGGTATAAAATAAAACTTTTTTTTTCATTAACTTTTGTTTATTGTATATCTACGCTAACATTATGAAACTGAAATGCTTGAGTGTTGTCAAACTTAGCAGGAAAAGGTTCGTTAAAACGAATATAT
>JAOUZG010026641.1:19574842-19596555 GCA_026289955.1 Argiope argentata | reverse complement strand
TGGCACAGAGGTAGCGCGTCTTCCTCGTGTTCTGGGGGTCCCGGTTCGGGCATGGTTGTTCTTCTGTGTGCTATCTATGAGATGTGTGAATGTGCCCCCCCTGTAAAAAGGGGTTGTGCAAGCGAATGTGGTGAGTGGGTAGCAAAGTCGTACTCTTGGCCCTAGTTGGCGCTACTCAAATACAAGAGACGCTTCATTCGGCTTAAATCTGCTGCTGAGTTCAGCGGCGGGCTTGTCCATGACAAGTGCCATTTGACACAACAACAACAACAAAGTTAACTGCACAGGCATAAAATGTGTAGCAAATAATGATGATGAACCAGATCCAATGTAGTCAAATTACAAAGCAAGGATCTGAATTTTACGAACCTTTTCCTGCTAAATTTGAAAACAATCAAACATTTCAGTTTCACAATATTAGTGTAGTGTATATATACAATAAACAAAAGTTAACGGGGAAAAAAAGTTTTATTTTATACAATTTCTTTTTCTTCCTTTGTTTACCAATAGATAAGACTTGAGAATTTTCAAATTTTCGAAGAAGAATTTATAGCAAATTCCCGTATATTTTTTACAAATACAATCATTAAAAAAACCATTCGATAACTAATTAATCATGAACTTCATTGGACATTTAATCACAACAATTATCGACTTCATTCAATTATAAATACTAATGAATGTTCTGAAATAGAAAATATAGTTGGAAAATACAAATTCACTTTTGAGAAGAGGTATTTTTTTATTACTTTCAGAATGAATAAAACTAATTGTGAATTCTGTAAACTATTTTAAGCAAAAATGAAATTAGGATATAGATTTTAAAATATTAGAAGAATTCTGATCTATTATAAAACATTATGTTTTCTCCGTTCACATAATTTGTTCAAAAATTGCAAATTTTTTCGTTTGTAAATAGAACATTTTTATCAACTTTCATGATTTCATAATTAATGGCTGAAAAGCAAAAAGTGAATTGTTCATTTTACTATATTTATCAGTATACTATTATTTTACTGATAATTTTCGCTACAAAATAAGATAGCTTAAAATCAATTCTGCAATATTATAAGTATAGTAAAATTAGCATTGCATATATTTATCTGAAACGCTATTGAAAAAAATATTGTAAGAGATAATATAACTGCAAGATATTTTTCAGTAAAGGAGTTTTGAGAGCTGGTTGGAAATGAAATTTGAAAAAAAAAAACCTGAAGATGCCATTTTGGTTTCTTCCTAAACCATTTGAGTAAAAAGCATCTGACAAAGAACCAAAGTGACCAATGACATGAATGAAATTTGCCTTGACCAATCGTAAAAAAATATTTACAAAACAAAAAAGAAAGAAGAGGGGGAGGAGGGAAAGAAGCAGAGGAGGGGAAGGAGGTTCAAGCATTGTAAATTCTTTCGAAGGGGCTTAGCTTTCCTCTCAACTAACCCACTTTCGTGGGCCGTACTTTTATTCCAAATGTAAATATGTGATCTAGTTCGACTGAGATGATAAAATTCTGAGAATTAAAATCCGGAATCCCGCGCTGGCTGGGGAAAAGAGAGAGGCTAAGAACCTTTTGGAACGAATCCAAAAAAAAAGAAAGAAAGAAAGAAAGAAAGAAAATGCTTTCAGAGGCAATGAAATAAGTAATCATTTTATTTAATCAATAGAAGATTTAAAAACATAAACATCATTTTTTTATTTTTTATTTTTAGATTGATCCATCCACATTTTTTATATTTGTGTGATATATAAATAGGTAATTTTTAGCTGAAGTTGTCAAGAATTCTTCAAAATTATCTTTTTACAAGCTTTAATATGAGTAATTTTTTTTTCACTTTAAACTATTCCCTCACGAAAGAGGAAAGTGAGGCAATTAGGGATAGTTAAAATTAGAACTCTGAAAACAAATTTTAACTAACTACAAGAAGTCAAAAACTGAAATTTAACAGCATATATCAAGACATTACTCATTAGCAAAAGTTGGGCAAATGAATTTAGTTTTTATTTTATTTCTAATCAACGTTTTATACATTTCAATCTAATTAATATTTTTTCAAGATCAATTAGTTATTCATGAGTTAAATTAGAGAAAATTAATTTACATTTAGGGAAATCTCAACAAAGATACATTCTATTTTCAAAGATACATATTATTAAAAAAATTGTTTCGTGGTATCTATATAAAATACTTTTATTTGACGATAGTGAGTGAAGTGTACTTCATCGAAGCAAATACTTTCTTGAATATCACGTGCCGATTGTATTAATAAATGTTTCTAGCATTAATTGAAAAATTATTTGATGAAAGTTGGTTTAGAATTAGTTATGTGAATTATATTTCTCATACCTTTCAATACATAACAATAGATTTTACCCATATTAAAAATTATACTTAAATTTAAAAATTTTAAAAGTGATTATATTATCACCAAGTTGAAAATATTTGATGGAAATAAAATCGTTGAGCGTAGAATTATTTGATTTCGCACAGAATTACTTCTTGAATAATAGGCCTTATCTCAATAACAAAGAAGTAATTCAGAATTTCAATTAGATTTTTAATTTAAAATAAATCATAAATTTAAAATTTTACTCAAATAAATTCGGAATCTTATTGCATAAAACTCGTCCTTTAAGATTTTTTTAAAAATAAGCATTTTAGTTATGCCAATTTTAATTCATATATAATTTCCTAATTTTTAAATCTTCTGCACCACTTAACTGTTTTATTTTCTTTACTATCTAATAAGATGACACCTTCTGTTTCAGGAATATTTTCTTATTTTGTCTCAAAGGGAAATCCATTGAATACATGACTTGCCTTTGTATTCGGAGTAATTTTCATATTGAATTATAATCATTATGAATGGTTTATTTTTAGCTTACAGCTATCAAAATTCAATAAATCGATGCACGAACGGCATATGGGCAAAACTATTAAGTGGTTGAATTCACAACAATAATTTGCATTGGTTTATCTCTGTTTGTTACAACACACTTATTCATGATATTAAGCATATTTCATGTATGCACGTTAGAGCTGCTGTGCATTTAAGAATGAATTTCAAAAATAAGTTTACGATAAAAGAACCAACCCAAAAAATATTAATGAATGAATTTTGTTTTTTTAAAGATATTCTATATATCTTATCATTTCAAAGAAAAAATAAATTTAGAAGAAAAAAATATATTTAAACGGAAAATTGAAAGCAGATTTTTGACACTTACTAAAAATCACATTAAATCTTTGTTTATTTCCAACAACACTCGATTGATGCGAATATATTAACATTTTTATATTTATTACTTTAGAGTGCAACGAATAACCGAAATTATTTCACTGAATTAATTTTAAATGCTTAAAAAATATTTCTCAGATGTAAAAATATTCACCACGAATTAACAATATTGCTTTATACTTAAGAGCTCCTAATCAACCAAGGTATTTTCCTGGTTTCATGTATGAACTAAATGCCTGGTACTGTCTTGTTTTTAATTTAACCCTAGAATGCTAATCATTCGTCTCCTGGCTGAACGCTTACGAAATAACTTCGACTATTCTTCCTCTATAACGGTAAATGGATCGTTCTACTCAGTAGCTTCATCTGAGCTTGGGAACTACAGATGAGGACATTCCTTTTTCCCGAAATATTTCTGCTTGTAGTATATCCACAGCAATAGTCTTTTCAGAGACGAATGTTTATCTGTCCCGTCAGTATTAAGAAGGTATTTCTGTGCATGTTTGGAGATGTCGAAGCGTTTTCACGGAGACAATTTGTGGGGTAGACCAGAAGCTATTCGTAAATTATTGAAATAATTAAGTGAGGAAGAGAATTCTACTGCTGTGAATGAATGGGAAGATGAAGATTTTATTGAAGTTCTTCTTACTCCATGGATGCAGAAGCGTTTCAACATTACATCTTTGCCCCGATCAACCAGGACTGTTATAAATGAACTTCTAAAATTGAATTTAAGCATTCAACGACCTGAACAATCCGAAATTTAAAAAAAGAAAAATTTGTGCATTTTGCCCATATAATTTGCGCAGAATGACGCGCAACTTTTGTTTGTTATGTTCAAGAGCAATGTGCGGAGAACATCACGCATATATGTGTAAAGATTGCTTCGAAAATAAATAAATAATATTTTTATCCTACTTGACCATCAAGAGCTATGAAATCATCTGCAGGTAGTTTGCTTTTATTTAAATGAGCTTTAAAAATTGATTTTAAATACACTTCGTCTAGGAGATGAATGGTTATCATTCTTGTTAGTTTTTTAAAGGTTACCTTTCTAGTGTTAAATTTAGTTCATATTAAAATATTTTCATCTAAAACGATAAAATATTGGGATTGTATTAATCAGTTCTTCAGATCTCCAATTCTGAAGGATCGTTTATTTTCAAAAGCTATTATTTTTCTAGAGTGGACTACTGAATATGTTAACAAAGGGAGCGATGCAAATTTTGGAATTTGAGCTGCTCCCCAATTCCAACGGTCACTCTGTCCAATCCTTCTTCCCATTCATTTCCGCTTTCAGACTTCTAGGAAAAGCGCGGCAGAAATAGGGGATTGGATGGTGTGTACAAAGGGGGGAGGGAGGAGGATGCGGTCATGTTATTGTTTAGTTGAGGAGAGGGATCTCATGCTGTGGGAAGGGAGTGTTCAAGTTGTCTTAAGGGCTTGTTGTAATAATAATAAATCACATATATACACAAAGGAAGACCAAGTCCCTCCTGACTATAGAGTCGGCGGTAAGGGAACAGAAAAATGTTGAGGACAAAGAAAGCAGATTCCGCCAGTTCTCAGGAAAGGTTTTCTTAGAAAACGAAAGTAAAAAGACGGTTTCGAGTTTTTAATGGATTGGCTTGAGGGGTCGTCACTGTCCACTACTGACCTACTTTCGGACTGACGGCAGCCATTTTCCTGGACATAGCGAAGGGCTTAGAAGTCTAGTTGCAACGTATAATGCATAAGTTAATCGCCTACACCTTTACTTGTTTCATCATATCCTATTATCCAATTTAATGATATGTCACTGTATCAGTGAAAAATGTTGGCATTCGACACGAAGTAATTTTATCCTCTATATGAATAGGGCCTGACTAAGGCGGGGGCATACGGCGCAGCTGCCCAGGGTGCAACAAAATCGAATAGAAATTTTATTTTACGTTTCCTTTTTTAATAAATGTTCTTTATTACTAAATTAGTGAATCAGAGGGGGCCCCAAAGAGGTTTTTGCCCCAGGGCACCAATTGGGCTAAGTCGGGTCCTGTATATGAGTGATATTCCCTGGAATAGAGAAATCTTCTTAAGTCTGTTAGCTGAGGACCCGGCTTTCATGATTTAGGAAAAAATGCCTGATAATATAACTGCCCTACAGCCATCCCACATAAGCAAGTAGGGAAGATGGGACATTAAATGGAAAGCTGAAAAAATGAAAGTGATTCGCTTCTGAAGGGAAAACAACTAGTTCGAAGTTGTTGTTGTTGTTGTTTCTAATGGCACTTGCCTATGGACAAGCTCGCTGCTGGACCCAGCAGCAGATTTAAGCCGAATGAAGCGTCTCTTGTTTTCAAGTAGGGCCAAGAGTACGACTTTTGCTACACACTCATCACATTCGCTTGCACAACCCCTTTTTACAGGGGGGCACATTCACACATCTCACAGATAGCACACAGAAGAACAACCATGCCCGAACCAGGACTCGAACCCGTGACCTCCTGAACACGAGGCAGACGCGCTACCTCTGTGCCAGCAAGCCGGCTAGTTCGAAGTAAAAATACACAATACCCATATAGGATTGAAAAAGGAATTTAAATACCTAGGAATGATTTTAGTTTACTTTAGTTATATTAACGTCCATTGTAAATCAACACTAGGGTTATTTTGGAACAAAACTCGTAATTTTAAACCACGGTCAGATGACGAGGACGACACCTGAGCAGGCACCCCCTCTCCACACCATACCAGTGGGAGGACATTTGATCCTGACTGATCTAACGTGCAACAGACCCCCTTACACGGCAGTTCTTCGGTGGAATCGGGTATCAAACCTGAAATTCACCAGCCTGGACCTGGCCACTGCATCTTAGAAAGAAACGATTCTGGATAAATATCTCAACTCCAAAAAATCGCACCTTGTAAATCAGGAGGAAATACAATCAGGCTTTAAGGAAACAATATTCTTTCATTTGCAGAAACTTTTGTCTCTCATAAATTGGGCGCTTATCTTCTCATCTATCTTTGACCATTACTTACGCTAACCTGGGTTAGGGTCTGCACAGCCGGCCAAAATCCCTTAGAATGATCGTGGATGTCATATGGTACCATAGAAATGAGTATATCAATCATATAAAGAGAATTATGATGTCGTCCGCTTTTTACTACGGAAAGAGGGGTGTAGTAGCTTCTGAGGGTATGGAGCCCTGAGTCCCCGAGGGCAGAAGTCTGACTTCTAACTCATATGAGGATGAAACACCCACACGTTTACTCAGTCCCTTTTTACAGGGGGGCACATTCACACATCTCACAGATAGAACACAGAAGAACAGCCATGCTCGAACCCAGGACTCACAGAACACGAGGTAGACGCGCTATCTCTGTGACAGAAATCCGGCATAAAATGAGAATCTCCTCCTAATTTCAATTTATACAAAAGTTGGCTGCTAAATTCTATAGTGATCTAGACAGTATTGATAACTCTACAGTATCAAAAATCCCCTAGTATGACAGCCGATCCCCACAGCAGGTTTTATCTTGTCTAACTCTACCCTGGTTTTATTTCTCTTTCTCTCTCTCTGTTTGATTGGGTTTGTTTCTGGATTATTTGCTATCTTGCCTTTTTCTTTCATATTGGTACATGATAATATGGGACAGTTTGCTGGCTCATACTCTCCCTTAGCAGCTCATGAATCTATGCCCGCCCACCTCCTGGTTCCTATTGCCATCTCTCCAGCCACTTGCCCACTGTCCTTCATCTGCATGCCACTGGACTAACTAAAAAGTGAACGTTCACTGTCTCAAATCTGTCCGATCTAGGGGTAGTGGGCCCCAAAGAATCGTACTGTCCCCATCAACTATACTGAAATGCATCTGGGAATTAGGAAGAATTTTAGAAAATAAGGAAATGAGATTCATTCATTTTCCGTTTAGGCACTACTTGTATATACATAAAGCGGAAGTTATATTTCAATATTTTTGCAATTAGTTTTTCGTCATTTCATATGTTGCAAAACGGAGCTGGGATAGTCTGGTTGGTAGGATATTGGATTCGCGTCCATTGGGTAGTGAGACTCTGTGTGTATGTGGTAGCTGGTACGCGCATAAATATATCTTGAGCAAAAAGTCCTCCATGTTGACAGTAATATCACTGTTGTCACTAATTCACAGGTGATCGTTCTCAAATTCAGGCCTAAATTACAATACGTGGATGAGTGAATGAAATAATTCGTGGATGAAGTCCGTCCCCTAAAAATGTTTGTGGCGCGAGAGTAGCTAAGACGCACTCTTAACCCTACATGGCGCTATTAAAAACAAGAGACGCTCTCTCAGCTAAAAATCGCGGACATCGTCAGCGGGCTTATCTATGACAAGTGTCATTAGAAACAACAACACTTGTTGGAAAAACTCCAAAAAGGAAGGGAGAATCTCAATATAATAACAAAAGCTACTTATACATTTTTACGTAGCATAATTAAGAAGGAGCAATTACGGTAATTCTAGCTAAATTGATGAACTTGTAATTTAAATTTAACGAAAAGAGAAAGACACAATATGTATTTTAGATTCTTAGTGTTCACTAATTTGAAGGTTATCATAGTTATGTTTATTATAATTAAAATATTTGATACATGCTTTAAATATAAAAGAATAATATTAAATAAAATGATAACATTATTCTCTCAAAAATTGCTTGCAGAATGTTAAAAAGAAAGTTATTTTTAAAAGGTTATAAATATTAATTTTTTTGATGACTAGAAAACTATCCAATTCATTTTAAGTTATAACCTGATATATTTTTCTATTATCACTTTTTTTACAAAATAATGCATCGATCACGCATACGAAATTTTGAAGTAAATTGAATCATTTATGATTATTTTAGATTTGCTTCCTTCTGTTTTTACAAAATCAAAATAGAAACACAATACAATACTTTAAACTCAAATTTATGCAAGCGTTGCATTTGGCGGCTGTCACATGACCACGAATAAATTCCATTATATTTTTAAAAGCATTAATGAAAGTAGTGTATTCCCTAAATAATTTGATTTCTTATTTTATTGATGTTTACTTATTAGCCACCTTCGACAACTAGCTAATTTGTAGGAAATTTTTGGTAGCGTTTAATTTCGATGAAATTTCTTATGCATAACTTACACAGCCGGCCTTCTCTATGAAAGGTCCAGGAGTAAAAAATCATTTGGGGCCCCTAAATTTTTTACCAAGTTAAAAAAAAATACAAATACGAAGACATAATGCTATTGCTAGTTTACTTAATGCGTGATTCCGTTTTTGTAATTTCTTTTTCGATGCTTAGTATAGCAAGTATATTTAAGCGTTATGCACACATACTTGACAGAAGACAATTTGTATATTAATTTCAATCTGCTGAAAGAGCTCTCAGAATTTGTTATAGTAATTGGCAACATAAGGAAAGGTTTTAACACAGTTAATACATTTAGGAATAAATCCATATGATTATCAATTAGTGTATATTGCAATATGTGCTGAGCGTTGTTAACATCCCTTTCATTCGAAAGCAAAACAATGATTTGGATTTCGTTTTCATTCACATCGTTATTATAAAACTTTACAAAATTTCTGAAACATTTTTCAAATTTCTGTTTTCTTAATGTTTTTATATTAGTGATTGATTTGAAATGTTTTTAAATCTATCTTCTATCAGTACATAACAATATCCGTTACAGAGTTTTAAAAAATAACATCTAAATTTCCTTAACCGGGTTTTCTATAATTTCATCTTCTGCCGTTTCGAATTATATTTTTTCCTCTTTTTTTCGAATTCGTGTTTCAGGAAAATGTTCTGAAAGATTCAAATTACGTTCCATCGCTTTGCTTCGTCTAAAAATGAGTCAAATTTTATTCTTAAACTTTTGGATTTCGGTTTTAATATAACTGACTAAAAGTCGACTTACTTTTGAAATTTACTTTTGTTCACTTACTTACGAACCCAAAAGTCGACTTTTTTACAATCGAAAAGTCTGTAAAAAAAGACTTAAAGTCCTGGACTATTGTTTTTACTTGAAATAGATTATAGGGCTAATTTCCTACAATATTGTAAACCTACGATTAAACATAAAATAAACACCATTTCTTCCATTATATCCAATAAAATTTTAGCTTCGGATACCGCTTTTTTATTGTTATTTGCATAAATAAATTCTTCTGGGGTATTCGAAATTTGCTAAAACTATATATATTGCTTCAACCATACCTATTTTGGCTTCCCAACGACTGTCACATAATGGCTTAAAGGTAATTTTTAAAGGCTTTTGTAGAATTTTTTTTAGTTAGACAATCTCTTTTTTAGATCTATTTTTTTTTTGTAGATGCGGAAAATAGCCAATGCAAATGTTGTAATATCTCCAAAAAAATGGCAGCATATGGTGCTGGAAGTAGCATCACAAATTAATATAATAAAAGAGTGTCATAATCAAGACATATAAATTGTTTGAGGATTTAGAGCAATTATTTTGCATTGTGCACCCTTGTGGCGCTAGCTTCATAAGCCAGATAACATCTACGATGCCAAAGTCGACTTTTGGTGTAGTGATTATGTTACTCGGCTACACGCGCAAGCGTTGCAGGTTCGTACCGCAAACTTCAAATCGGTGGCCTTGACAACGCAGCCTCGAAACAGTCGTGGCGCCATCTACCCGCAGCAAAATCGTCATACACACTTGAAGTACAGCAAAAATCATCGGATTCACATGACGTAAGCAAACAAACGAAATCATCAGACACACTTGACGCAAGCAAGCAAAGCAAAGTCGTCAGACTCACTTGACGCAAGTAAGCAGCAACTCGCCATAGCGCTTGGCGTTTTAAAAAATCGTTCGTACCACCGCCGACTCACTGGTGGGGGGGAGTACTGTGGCGCTAGCTTCATAAACCAGATAACATCCATGATACCGAAGTCGACTTTTGGTGTAGTGGTTATGTTACTCGGCTATTGGCCCTAGCGTCGCAGGTTCGTATCGTTACCTTCACTCGGTACACCCTTATATTTCCTTTTAAAGCTGCCACCGTTTTCGTATGCCTCTCCATAATATCTAAATCAACCCACTTAATATTTCTATTAGAGCTTTTGCTTGTTCTCCTCCAGTCACATTAGTTACTTCAATAAATCCTATAAGTGATATGTTTATACTTAATTTTTTTTGCTTCAAAATTAACATTCCCTAATAAAGAATAAAATGTGTTTTTATGAGAAATATCAGAAGTAGAATCCAATTAGATACTGTAATACTTGGCTAATTTTGTATCGTCTTTCATTTTGTTAAGAACTTCATTTCTTAAAGCAAGAATAATTTGTTCTTGTGATGTATGTGATAACCATTCTTAATTATATTGTTGAATTTTTTAAAAATTCTGTTTTATATGATCCATAAGCAAAGAGTCGTATTTACATAATAATTCGATTGAACAGAAAAAAATTCCATTATTAGGCGTTCTCATTATTCCATGATTTCCTTTGAGTGGAACATTATTACATGCTAAAAATAGAATCATTAAACCATTCCATTACTTTATTTATATTAACTTGATTTGTTTTATCAATAGTCGTACATAAATTTAGTCGTTTGAGTTATTATTTCCGAGAAATAAATGAATTGACAAATAGAACGCTTGTGATTTTGACTTACAGTTTGTAACTTTCTTCAGTTATTATAAAAACCTATAAATAGTGTTTATTTTTTTTATTTCCACTGGAAAATAAAATAATGTACAGCAAAAACAAAATACCGAGTCTTGCGTTTATGAATAAATTAATCAGTTCTGAAGTTACACTGGCCCATTAAAAAAAATAGTAAAAAGTGAAAAAATAATCTGCTCTCAGCATTCTTAGTTAATAATTTTTTGTGTTATTCAGGTCTGTTTTTAACACTAAACATTTTAAACTTATCAGTTATAATGCTTAATCATAAACCTGAATCAATTATATGCTCTTGATCACACTTGTTATGGTCGTTTCCATCGTTATTTTCTGATTCAATTGCATTGGTATAAATATACAGTTTTTCAAAGATTTTCACAGTTTCTAAATTTTTATTGCAAGATTATGTAGATTGGGCAGAACTTTCTTCGACAGCTGACGCTTGAATTGTAACTTCGGAAGTCAAAGCAATTTCATTGCCAGAATTACTTCGTAGATAAGAAAACAGATCCCCTCGTAACTTTTCAAAATTTAGTTGTTCTTTCTTTCCCCGATAATTTTCTTTTTTGAAACCGAGTCTTGATTCCCGAGTCACAGGGATATAACCTTGGCATGGACATAATTTATATTTTAATTCATATCATAATATTAAACATAATTATAATGAATCATGAAAGTAATATGTGCTATTTAACCTAGTAGGTGATGTAAATGACCGGAACCCGACTTAGCCATGTTTGGGCCCAGAGCAAAAACTTCTTTGCCCCCCCCTCTTTTTTACTAACTTAATAATGAAGAACGTTCATTAAAAAAGGAAAGAGAAAATATTTTTAGAATATTAATATTAGAATATTAATAAGCTTTATTTTGATACTCATACACCTATTCTATTTATTGGGTATACAGTAACCTTTTTAATGAATTTAAGTAAAATGGAATAATAGAGCATAAACGTAACTGCCTGCGTAATATATGTTCAGCTGTTGTGGAATTTCGTTTTCTTCTTCTTTATTTAAACTGTCCATATAATAAATTCTTTCTTCTTTAGGTTTCAATAAAATAAGTAAAATCACGTGGATTAATATTTGATAAAACCGTTCTAATCGTTTAAACTTCATTTCAATAGTCAAAACTATTGTTGGAAATTAAGCAAAAAATTAAAAAATAAAGATTGAAATGAAATCTGCTATGCATATTTCAATGTATCGTGTCAGAGCATTATTTCTTGAACGGCCAAGCGCCACGTGCTCGTGCAAGTTAAATTATTTATATTTTTTTCATTTTAATCGCTTCATTGAATGAGTCACGTTAGTATTGGAAACGGTCAAAAAAAAAACATTGTATCGCATTGATTGTTTTAAAAAATATCCCATTTCCTATTTATTTCATTTCATATAACCGATTGCTCAAAATGACATTTTTCCAAGGTTTTATTTGCTGTAGTCATTAACTTATTTTTAAAAAAAATCAGAGCTTTTGTAAATGGGATGGCAATGCGTTATTAAAAGCTTATTTTTTTAGATGCTCGTGCACATAATAAAATTTTTACTTTTCGCCTACGGATTTTTGTTGAAGCCAAGAACCTGATCCCAAAAACAAGATCATGTTCTGACATTATAAAAAAAATGTGTGAAATTCAGAAAAAGGTGCACGATAAGCATTTTAATTTCTTATAAAAAAGATAACTTTTTGAATTTTAAATTGGCACAAAAAAATGACCGAAGTTTAGCAGAAGTTAGAAAGTAGAGAACCCAAATAATCTTCCTTATTATTTGTTTATATGCCTAACCTTGCTTGTTTTAGTTACATCATATCTATTAATTTTGAAATTTTAAAAAAAATGTAACAAGTTTATACAGAGAAATTCTCTTCGAATTGAATCATCATTCCTCCTCATCAATGGACCTCTTTCATTCTGACAAGAGCCGCTTTTTCTTATGGATATGGAATGAAACGGAAAAATAAAAATCTTACAAGAAGTGAAAAGAAACTAACCGGGGGGAGCAATGTCGCGATGAAATGCAATTCAGTTCAGAAACTAAATGTCTCCTCTTTCGAGAAAGTTAATTAGTTTTAGCAGAAGAGTTACGACTTGATATCATTGCGACATGCGTTTCAGTCTCTCCCGTGTCATCTTTTCCTCCCCTCCGTCCAAATAAACAAAGAAAAGAATCTGGGTTTAGCAGCCTACCTAGGCACCCATCTCGTGTGCCAGGTAAACGCCGTCTTCCGCGAGCGCAGGGGCAGTCACCGTGGGGTCGTTCGTAGTAAAGAGGGTTAAATTTAGAGCATGACGTGAAGCTGTGTTATGTATGCAAAAAGGCGGAAGAGTGGAAATTGGAAGCCGGAGCGGAGTGACGCAATATCTCGGGGGCTACCCCACACTTGGATCGGAGCCACGGGAGGAGGCACAAAAGGAAAATATTTCGGGCTATTCTAAATTAACAACAGTTACCGGGAGACAGTTCGAAAGGGCTCCGAGCCCAACTCGAGCAGTAAAGAGGCATTTGACTAATGACGCACTCTCAAACGTCATTCCTTTATGCTAATCACAAAAGAAACGTATTAATTACGACCCAGGCGCTCTTTTGATAGAATAAATTGATCTTGATTAAATATTTGATGACCTAAAGTGCATTGCTTTGCTGGCTTCACAAAGCATATGCTAAAAAGAGACGTTCAATCTAATAAAAACTATAAAAGATATATATGTTACCGCTAAAATATATAATGAAGTTATTTTATAGAATGCCTAGTTATTCCATGCAATAACTGATCTTGTCCGTTAAAGTGTGTAATATGTTATTAATTTGACACTTTAACTAGTTATTCTAGGAAATAACTAGATATTATATAAATTAGCCAATGAGAGACAGTTAAAGTGTAAAATAATAAATTTATCTAAAATGAAATGAAATGGTAATGAAATGAATGATACGCTGCATAAATTAGATAAATGACTTCTTTTTCATTTTCATTGTCCATCATTAGTTAAATCAATAAACTAATGATGGACAAAGAAAATGAAAAAGAAGCCATTTATCTAATTTATGCAGCGTATAAATGGTATTTATGCAAACGTACCATAAAATCATTTGTTACAACAAGGATTACTAAAATGACACTTGGAATTACAAAGAGCATTATTTCTAAAACAAAAAACATTTTTTGTTGACACACTGGGTTTTAAACAAACATTTTTAGTGGAAGGAAATCATTTAGGGGTGGAAGGTAAATGTATTTGTCGTGAGAGATACATGATATAGATTATTTTACACTTTAACGGGCTGCAGATTGTTATTCTTTGAAATAACTAGTTAAACCATGAAATGCAAGAGAGTTTTACACTTTAAGGGACACGATCAATTATTTCATGGAATAACTAAGTATTCTATAAAATAAAGGATTTCATACTTTAACGGTATCACACACACACACACATATGGGATTTTAATTATTTCAAATGAAAGATGGTAATTACATAATACGACTTTATTGTATATGAACTAAAGGAATAACCTAAATTCCTTTTGAATTTTATATTTATTCATGCTCCCTTTTCCTGAAGAATTAAGTTTGTATTTTTAGTATTAATGTTCATATTCTAAAATTAGTTAGTTCTTTATTAGTTCTTTATTTTTCTTCTTTCCCCCCTCCCCTTCCATTAAAACTTTAGAAAAAATCGAAAATAAAGGAAAATCAGTTTGTTCAGTTAGGGCTTCATTTTTATGTCAGCATCGCCACCTGGTGAGGATTCTTTAAATTAAAAAAAGAAACGAAATCTTTATGTCAAGTTAACGAATAAGAGAAATTAAAATATTTGTGTCTCTTATTTTGTAACATATTTATTTAATTTACATTTCGAATTCTTTCAGTAAATTAATATTTTGTAATGCTACTCATTTGATTAATGAAATATTATTACTTACTAATTCACTTGCTACTTGCATTCATTAAGCTATTATTCACTACTTTTCAAAAAAATATTAATTAACCTCAGTAAAAAAAAGATTTATGTAATTTTTTATAAGAATTTCATAGCTTATTTTTGATATTTATTAAATAAACTGTCATAATTTTTAAAGAAATTTTTTTTTATTTATAACAATAAATTGCTCTATTCTCTAATCAACACTTTTTTTTGTATTGGAAATAACATCAATCTCAATAAAATCTCGTAATCATCGCAATGTACTGAGGAGAAATTACCTAACTCAGTTATATAATTACTCCAATCAGCAAATTGCAAAGAGAGTAGATGCAACTGAAGAACTAATTACATTAGACAGCATTTATCTCATTAGGATTCCATTTGTATTTCGTCTGTTTACACATGTGCATAGCTAAAAGTGGCATAAATAAGGCTATACAGGAAAACGTTATGAAGACCCTGTTCTAAAGCGAATGTCACTATCTTAAAAGTTATATATATTTTTTTCTTCTTATTGCATATTTTTCGAAGAATAAATTAATGTAGATTATTTTGATTATGCATTTTTGCAAGGTAATGAAAAAATTAATTTCGTCTATCAATAACTAATGTCTTCCCTCCCATTCCTATTCAGTTGAGTAGCGAGCTAAGTAATGATTTTTCGAGCCCGTCCAGTAATTATCAGTGCCTAGTTAAATATGAGCACATCAGGATCGATTTTTTTGCCCCTTTATGGTATTTAATGTCAAAAAGAAGAATTGAAATGAAGAATACATAATGAAGAAAAGAAGAATACACAAGAATTTATACATCGTCTTCCTCAGTTTTTAAAACAACAATATCAAATTCTAGCACAACCCTGTAGTTCAAGATAACAAAACTTAAAATTTTGCGCACCGAAAAAAAAGTTTTAATTTTTATAATATCGAAAATTGTAAACATAATCCTTTTATTCCTAAAATTTAACATCTCTGAAATCCTTTTTTCTACTTTAAGGTATATCTTATTCGCAGTCATTACTTTCAAAACTGACTCAATTGTAATATCAGTAATTTTGAATATTATAAACTTATCTCCTTTCGTCAATGGAATAAATAATTGTTCGCATTTAACCCTAGAATGCTAACCATTCGTCTCCTGGACGAACGCTTACGAAATAACTTTGACTATTCTTCTCCTATAACGGTAAATGGATCGTTCTACTCAGTAGCTTCATCTGAGCTTGGGAACTACAGATGAGGACATTCCTTTTTCCCGAAATATTTCTGCTTGTAGTATATCCACAGCAATAGTCTTTTCAGAGACGAATGTTTATCTGTCCCGTCAGTATTAAGAAGGTATTTCTGTGCATGTTTGGAGATGTCGAAGCGTTTTCACGGAGACAATTTGTGGGGTAGACCAGAAGCTATTCGTAAATTATTGAAATAATTAAGTGAGGAAGAGAATTCTACTGCTGTGAATGAATGGGAAGATGAAGATTTTATTGAAGTTCTTCTTACTCCATGGATGCAGAAGCGTTTCAACATTACATCTTTGCCTCGATCAACCAGGACTGTTATAAATGAACTTCTAAAATTGAATTTAAACATTCAACGACCTGAACAATCCGAAATTTAAAAAAAAGAAAAATTTGTGTATTTTGCCCATATAATTTGCGCAGAATGAAGCGCAATTTTTGTTTGCTATGCTCAACAGCAATCATTCATATACGCGTTAAGATTGCTTCGAAAATAAATAAATAATATTTTTATCCTACTTGACCATCAAGATCTATGAAATCATCTGCAGGTAGTATGCTTTTATTTAAGTTAGCTTTAAAAATTGATTTTAAACATACTTCGTCTAGGAGACGAATGATTATCATTCTTGTTAGTTTTTTTAAAGGTTGCCTTTCCAGGGCTAAGGGTATTTCCAGTTTCAGATATTGATTAAGACATAAAATTTAACATCTCTGCAACCATTTTGCCTCTCTCAGGGGATACCTTGTCTGTAGGGATTAATTAAACAGACTTTAATCTCACTTTCTAATATCCCTTGTTATTCATTAAGAAAAGTGATGGGATGATACCGGGTGTCCAAAAAGTTACCGTACTTGATGATTTGTGAATTTATTTTACAAAAACAAAAGGTTTAAAAATAATTATTTTTATGCCAATGATAAAAAGCCCTTTTAACATAACTAAGGAAAAAATATTGAACTTACATTTATAATAAATGTTCACCCCTTTCTTGGAGACAAAGCTGAACTCGTTTGCGCATGTTTTTCGAAACGCGTTTTAACATACTAGGAGTGATTTCTTGTACCCTTTGGGTAATTGCGATTTTTGAATCATCTATCGTATGAGGATCACCTCCATAAACTTTGTCCTTTAAATATCCCCACAGAAAAAAGTCCGGGATGGTCAGATCAGGGGATCGAGGTGGTCAAAATTTTTTTGAGATAAGTCGATCGCCGAAAAAAAGCTTCAAGCATGTCCATGGTTTCATTACTCGTATGTCAAAATTTAATATACTTAAAAAAAATCATGGACAATGATTTTTTAAATTTGGAGTACGGAAACTTTTTGGACACCCGGTACAATGGCATCAGCGATGTACCCACTATCGTATATTTTGCCTCGTTATGAAAAAGTGTAAATAAAGAAGAATTTAAAACAAAATAGGATGTAAAATGTTGATTCCAAATTTATCTATATATTTTCTAGATCACAAAAATATTCATTGTGAGTCGGGAGTTTAATATCCTTTTTTTTCACATTACAAAAGATCTCAACACAAATTGAGTGATAAAAACAAGTTCAAAAGCCGTCTTTCCAGGCTCTACTTCTCCACCGCACTTGTACGCTTTTATCCTTTTACCTGCTCGAAGTTCGGGAAGGAGAGATAGTTTGTAGGGGGTCTGAGAATAAAGGAATTCTTACGGGAGGGAAGAGGGGTCTTTCCCGCTCAATTTTTTTTCAATAGAAAGGGTTGCCAGACCCAGCAAAACCTGCCAAATCTGAAACTATATTTCATATTTAATTGCTGAGAGGATTTCAGAGAACGATACTTACATCTGAAAATATGTTTATTTCGGAATTCAGATGGTAGAATAATTTGATGGTAGGAACCTCTAAAAGTGCAGACTAGGACATCATTAATCTATTTCAGATGCGTGATTTATGTCAGGAATTACAAAACACGGAAAAGCTGAAGGTTCTTTTCTTTTCAAAACATCCGCATCTGTTGAATTACTCGGTTAAATATAGGGGAGGTGCACCTTACGGCACATTTTTTTGGTAATTGGTTCATTATTTCAACGTAACAAACTGCCGATGGACCATAACCATTCTCAGACTTCATTCAACAATTTGGAAAAAATGTTTCAATTTAAGAAAAATTAGTTGTTGTTGTTTTATTTTTATTTAATATATAAATAAAATTGGATTAATTACTGATGAGAAAAGATCATGGTATTTATACTTCATTTTTTATGTTTATAAAATCTACTTTTTTCCCCAACTCTTAGGAGGAAGAAGGTAAAGAAAAAAGTAAATACAGAGAAACGATTCATTAATTTTCACATATTGGGATCGAGTTACGGTTCTAATGTTGCCTAGTAGCGGTAATGATAGAATGAACTTTGAAAGTTAATGATATTTTTTGACAGTATTCTATTAAATAATGACACAATTCTTCTGTTTGTTTCAGAATTACTTTTTACTTATAAATCACAGCAAATATTTAGGATTAAAGAAGACTATTTTTCTAACACAAATGTGAAAATTTATTGTTCATGCCTGAGTTAATTGTGTTGTCAATAATAAAATAGAAAAGAAAGATTAAACTGAAATCTGCTATGCCTATTTCAATGCATCCGGTCAGAACCCAATTTCTTGAACGGCCAGTCACCACCTGCTCGTGCAAATTAAATTATATTTTTATTCATTTTGATTTGTTTCATTGAATGAGTCACTTTAGTATTGCAAACGATCCTAAAAAAACTTTGTCTCGCATTTATTGTTTATAAAAATATGATATTTCCTATTTATTTCATTTCCTTTAATCACGCGCTCAAAATGACATTTTTCTAGGTTTTATTTGCTGTAGTCATTAACTCATTTTTTTAAATCAGAGCTTTTGTAAATGCAATGGCAACACATAATTAAAAGGTGGGTTTTTTAAGATGCTCGTGCAGATAAAAAATTTCAATTTTTCGTCTACGGACTTTTGTTGACGCCAAAAAACCTCATTCCAAAAACAACATCAGACATGATAAAATTTGTAAAAAATTCTACTATTCAGTTAAAATATTATGTGTTTTTTTTACAAAAAGTGTTCACCATTAAAAAATAATCTAGCGATATCTGTATTATATACGATATTATGAAACACATATAATTTTAAATGTATTATACTGTTTACAAGCCAAAGACTGGAATTTCACGCCATCAATGTGTCAGTAATGACGTGAAATTCCAGTCAGTGATTTCTTAACGTATCTTGTGATTCTAAACATTTTCCTTTCACCCAGAGAATTCTTTTCTCAAAGAATTATGTGGGTGAGAGGGAAATATTTGTCATCTATATATGAATCATTGTGGATAATAATTAATATTTCCTTTTAATTCAAACTTTGGAATGCAAAAAAAAAAAAAAAAAAATTACTATCTGAGAGAATACTCATTCATGAAATATTAAAAATTGAAAGTGCATTTTTTAAATCGGACAATATGAAAAAAATTAAAATAAGGTCAAATTTTTAACTCACTGAATCATTTGATTTCCTTTTGGACGTCTGAACATGGCAGAAATGTATAGTAAAATATGTTTTCTGATTTCTTTTATAACTATAAATGTTTAATTTATATGAAATTAAAACTACTGTCCTGGAAGGATTAAACTTATGCTCTGCATGGTTTATATTATTTAGAATAAAACACACAACAGGAAACTTTAGATACCTTACTCATCCATAAACTTTATCATCAAGTTAAAATTGTATGAAATTGGAGATAAATAAAAAATGATTCTAGTGAAAAAAGTAATTCAGTTGAAGTTAGTTGGTAATTTTACATTCGAAGGTCTAGTTTTTGCTGACTAAAAGCTTCCAATTTTTGTATTTTCATTTAAAAAAAACCTTTGATACCTTATAATTAAATTAAATGCAATGCATAGTTGAGTGTTAAAAGCAATCATGCTATCAACTATCAATACCTATTCCTTTAAATTAGATTCGTCATCAGAATGAATGTTGAAATAATGCTTATAATTTATTTTGATGATTTCATTCAGCGCTTAGAAATGCTGATTTCTCCCAGTACTTCATTCATTGAATGAATTCCATACGTATTAACTCATTCTCTGAAAGAAAATCCTATGATGTAATAAAAATATAGCCATTTGAATATAATTTACAATAGAGTTTAGTTTAGTTATATTAGCGTCCCGTTTTAATTATATCGAAGATAACTATTTTGATAATCGCTATCCTCATTAAATTTATACTAATGCATTTTATTCCTGACAATTTGTTTTGAATAAGATTTGTATTAATTAAGTATTAAAACTGAATACTTTGATATAATTCTCTCGTTTGACTCGTAATTTATGATGGATTTATAACAATCATATTATAGATTAAAAAATTGCTATATTATCCATACTAATTGCAGGCAGTACGGGTGGATTAGATAGCACAGCTCAATCTTCATTCAAACAATTGTTTTCTTTGTCATGAAGTGCTAGGTAAGACGAGTAACAGATTCTTTAATAAAAACATCAATAATGAAAAAGTAAATCAATAGCAAGGACTGAACAAAATAGTAGATTTTGCAGTTTTGCAGACAGAGAGCAGCTTTAGGATCTTTGTCATCACATAGGTTGGCTCTATTTAAATCAAAAAGTAGTTTGGAGACCAAGCTTTACTAGGCAGTCTATTTATTTTTTTATATTGTAAAAATGTAAATAAAATCTTATCCTACGGCTCGTTCAAAATTATAAGCGAAATCTAATTAAATTACAAACTTGGGATCGACCATGAAAAAAAGTATGGGAGCCCGAAATACTAAGCGCTTCTGTATCTCCTATGTTAATGCAGGTCATATCTCTTCACGCATTAATAGGTTGATATAATTTTGTGAGGGCGTGTGTATGTGTGCATAAAATCGAGTTTCTGCAGGAAAAAACATCGATATAGATGAACTTAAAACCTCATTTAAATATCAAATGCCATCCAAAAAATCGTTGGGGCTGTTTCCGAGATACACGAAATGTGTGTGCGTGCGCGCGCCTGTGTGTGTGTGCGCGTGTGTAATGATATTTTAAACTCTTAATTTTAATCCTAAATAATTTCCAAACTTCATCTTAATTTAGCCCATAGTAACACCATTCTAAAATGTTCTCATATTTCCTGATCCATTCCACTCCCTTTAGTTAATTAATTCGACAAAAGCTGTGTAAAATTGCTGAATCAGCTAAACGCCGGCTACTTTCCCACATTCCCAGTGTAGGGACAGAAATTAGCATCAGCTAAACGCCGGCTACTTTCCCACATTCCCAGTGTAGGGACAGAAATTAGCCAGATTAACAAATTCCTTTAAAATATCCCTACGATTCCCTTGCTCGAGCTGTACATGTGATTGACATGTGTCGAAGATCCCTCTTCAAATCAGAAGGTATAAATTCAGAGGGATAAAAATTTAATTAGCTTTTTCGTCAATTTGTTTTGTGTTGTTATATGCTGTGCAGGTCGCTTTTGCTTGTAAATAATGCCCGCTTCCTGTGATAGAATAAAACAAACTTAAAAATTCAACCTGTCTTCTCCATGATTTCGGCCACGACTCTGCTATTTGGTTTCATCCAACAATTTAAATGTTTTACATCTCATACCTTTAAACTTTTATA
>JAOUZG010026641.1:19564518-19574742 GCA_026289955.1 Argiope argentata | reverse complement strand
GTATGAGATAGGAACCTCTTATTAGAAAATTGTAAAATTTTGGAAAAGGCTGAAAATATTCTTAAATCAAAAACCCCAAGAAAAACGTTGCTGTAGTTTGTATTTTGTATTCAAGGTCACACAGTGCTGCAGTAAGTTTTTCTAAATATTTATGTGCCTTCCTCGTCTTTAATGCGAAAATAAACCGTTATGTGCGCAAAAATTCTCGTCTTTAAATCCAAAGCGATTAATTAGAATAATAATTAAAACCTTTTAAAGTAAATTAAAGTCATCTTAGAAGAATATTCATAATACTTTAATTTCATTATATTAAAAATAATTTTTGAGTTCAAAATTTGCGATATGATAACAATGTTTTCAAGATATAAGAGCCATTTTATAATTTCTTTATCGAGTGCTATTGCATTTCTATATGGTAATGACTGCAATTTTCCTTCGTATTATCTCTCAAGAGCTGGGAAATCATTTTGAGCGGGATTTCCCACTGTTAAGAAGAAAGAGAAGCCTTAAACAAATAAAACCCAGTTATCATATCTGAAGAAATAGCGATATCATTCTTTTGCATCCGTCAGGAATTGTCTAAAAAGGCTGCCCTATTCACAAGATATTTTAAATCTTATTTCTTTTGAAATCGAAATTGATACAGAAATAACAAAATTTCAAAATTCCATTTTATAATAAAATCATTTGAAAATAGAAATCTTGGAGAAAGAGAAATGCAGCATCTAGAAAGAAATATTAAATCCGTGGTAAAAGTTTAATATTAACCTCTTAACAGTTTTATTTTCTTTACTATCTAATAAGATGACGCTTCCTATTTTGAGAATATTTTCTTAATTTGATTCAAATGGAAATTCATTGAATACTTGACTTATCTATATATCCGAAGTGATTTTCCTATTGAATTATAATCATTGTGAATGGTTTATTTATTTATTTATTTATTTATTTATTGCTTAAAACTATCGAAATTCAATAAATCGATGCACGTATGGCATAGGGCAAAACAGTTAAATGTCCCCTTTTTTGCGATTTTTTTTATGCTAAGGTTTTGGTCGGTGACCCAACAGCAACTCCAATATAAACAAAACCTTATGAAAAACAGTACTGCTTCATCATTGAAATTTGTCATCAATCGATGAGGCACCCAAATCTACACTAGAACCAAATCCGCTACTACCGCTGATTTTAAACATTAGGAAAAAAATTATCCATGATTCTATTAATTATCAGCACTGATGCATTTTATATAATTTGAACTTTCTTTTTTTATTAAAGATTAGTAACAGAATTTCCTTGCACAAAATACCTCTGTGTGTATAAATATTTAGTTTAATTGCATTAAAGTCCTGATCTGAAGCAACGTCTCATCTATTTAGAGACGGATCTCTTAAATTTAAACTGTTATTTTATGCCGTCAATTAGCAAATTCGACACCCACATTTGCATTTTCCTTTTAAGCTTCCGACCAAACCGGTGGGAGGATATTTGACTCATACTGTCTGTTTTTTTATTTTATTTTACTGTGCACTCGACACATATATTTGAAAGATGTCTAGAGAAACCTTTTTTGAATCTGGAGTTCTCCGTGGCTAAGGCCGAGACCTTAGCACAAGAAAGCAGCGACTATCATATGTATAAAGATTATGATAGTGAATCTGAAATATAGCTATATATAATAAAAGTATTAAGTCTTGAATATGATTAAGCAAAAGATTCAAACAAATAACGTTCCAAAGTTAAAGAAAATATTCCAGAAAGACATAAATAGGTGTTCATTGATATTTACGAAATTTTGTGCCAAAAATATGCGTTTGTTTTAAATTCCACCTCATGTAGTGCACATAATCAATAGTCTCGGGATGGCTATTTTACTTTATTTCCCCCCTCATGCTGTTTGTTTAGAATTCTTTAGCTCTTAGAAATTATCACCTATCTTATTCCATTCCAATCTTATCTTATTATCATTCGTCTATGATTTCATTTTTAAATGTATGTTTATTTTAAAATCCAATTCAAAACAATTTTTATGATGCTTGTTCTTCAGTTATCTTATCTGCCAATGAAATGGTCATTTTTAAGATGAAAAATGTTCCCGGCGTCTGTCTAAGTATTTGCATTGTAGATGCCATCATACTTACTTTTTGGAAAGATAGCACTTTCTACTCGTCTGCAAATAATGAAAGAAGCCTACCATCCTATACAAGATACCTCAAAAGTAATAGTTTCGATAACAGACCATTCGTTGGAATACCATGTTGACGTTTGGACTGAAGCAAATCAAGTATCTGTAAACTCCTGGATAAACCAGCTTAAGAATTCAAACTGGACGATATTAAAGCAGCCGTGCAATCAAGGCGGAAACAGGAAACAGGCCCCCTAAGTAAATAGATGTAATCTCACCGTAGATAACGAGTAATGGTTCGGTACAATCTTTACTGTGTTTGATTTTGTTTCCAGAGAGCAGTGAAAACAGTGAAATTTTCCGAGATACTCTTCAAATTGAGCAAACTGAAAATACCGACTCCTTGGAGATAAAATATTCTCTGTATACTAGCATTCAACAGGAATGTTTCTGCTAGTTCTTCAGACAAAACGATAACGATAACGCCTAATACTATGCATTCGATCGTCCTAATATGGTTTTACCCTGTTTAATTGCATTTTCAACTCGATAAATTCTATAAAGATATACATATCGAAGTCAGAAAGGTAATTTATTAACAGTTTGGCCCAAGCAAATAACAAATACAAAGTTATATATATTAAAATAGATGCAAAATGCAATACACTGTTTTTTCTCGATTTAATAATTCCAACTCCCTCCCCACTCAAAAAAAATAATACTAGGCCTATTTCGATGGATTATTTAATAGCAATCTTTACTATTAATAAAAGAGAATATGTGTGTGCTCTATACCAAAGATTGTGTGATTAAGAGCTATTAAATTTGAGAAAGGTTTGTTTGGAAGGAAGGAATATGCCCCTCACGGTAATTTTTCTTTATTAAAATTATAATTAATTAAAGAATAAATAAGATTTTGATGGTTTTCCGCGATAACTCCAGAAAAGATTATTTCACAAACTAATTTTAAAATTAAAAATATGTATATTATCTTTAATAAAACCAATTTAAATTTCATCTAAATTTATCCTGTATTTTGCCAGTTTTTTTAAACATAATTTGCAACAATATATCTTATTGTTGTAACGAAATTAAAACCGTTTTCATTGTTTCATCAGATATTTAATAGAGTAATTTTCTTCTACTGTTGGAATCCAAAGAAAAATTCTGCATATTATGTACTCTGTTTATATGAAAAATAGAAAAATGAAGCTATAGCGAAAGAGAAAATGCAGTTAGAAGATAGATTATCTGAACAATTAAGTTTTTAATGGTGCTATGGTATCACTGCATTCGGTTCCATTAGGAAGATTGATTTATGCTATAAATAGAGCAAATGATAGTTTAAAGTAACATGGTTTGAATACCTATCACAATCTGATGTTAACAAATACTTATTCGAAGGAATCAAGAACTTCAAAAATATGGATTAACTTTTCAATGAAAATTATATACAATCCGTATTTCTGACAAACCAGCTGGACGAGTGAGTCGACTTGGGATAGATAAAATTCTCTGCATCCATGATTAAATTTTTGTATTTCGATATGTACCAACATAATTATGCATATTGGAATCGCAAGGTTCATATTAATGCTTACGAAGTTGAAAAATACAGCTAGTATTTTACTTTAATTACTGAAAATTAATTAAAAACTCTTTAATATTATATGGCTTGTAATTTACAAGTGTGAGAAAACTATGCATCATTCATGATCCCGGATCTGATTTGGCATACGAGTGCAAAGTATATAATTCCGTATTTGAGTATGAAAAAAAGTAAGGAAAAGTTTCTTTAATTTTACGTCCATATACAGACTATTTACATATCATATTACCTTCAGATATTTGATTATTGAAAAACATGCGCAAACGACGATTTCTCTTCATTAAAATCTAACACAATTTCTTTCTTAAATAGCTATATCTTATAAATAAATATCACAAATTTCATTTACTCAAACTTTATTAAGAAAAATAATTAAATCATAGATTAATTAAAGCTATATTCGTTGATACAGTTAACTGCTTTTTATTTATACATGTGCATGCCGGCGTCCTGGTTTAGGGGTAGCGTGTCTTCCCCGTGATCTGAGCGTTCCAGGTTCGCGTCCCGGCTCGGGCATGGTTGTTCTGAGTTCTATATGTGAGGTTAGTGAATGTTCCCCACTGGAAAAAGGGGGCTCTGCTAGCGACTGTGATGAATGAGTATCTGAATCATACTCTTGGTCCTAGTTGACTAATGAAAAACAAGACACTCAATCGGCTTAAAATCGCAGACGGCTGTCAGTGCGCTTCTCCATGGCAAGTGCCATTAGTAAACATCAACATATATGTATAAATAAAATGGAGCATTTGAGGTACATAGACAATATAAATTCGCTATTAACAATCGTATTTGGGTAGAAAGTGGGCCAGGACCTTCCTCTGGATTCTGTTCCAACACATCCTACTTTTGACACTTGATCACACAGTTTCTTTCTTGGACCGGCAGGAACTCTGTCTCCACTAACTCTATCCATCTCATTTTTACACGTTTTCCCACTTGTTAGAGTTTTATATACAAGAATTTTTGGTACTTACGTATTACACCGTCTTAGCCAACGGTCGCCAACGGCTTAGTAACTCATTGGCGACGGATTTAAATTTGGCGATAAAAATCAACGAATTACACCATTGCCGGATTGCCATAATTGGTGGTTTAGCGACTCATCGGCGATGACTTCAAATTTGGTGATAAATTTGGACGGTCTAATGCGTAAGTATCGATTTTTTTATTTATTATTTTGGAGCATCAACATCCATTCTTAATATATGAGTTGCTCATTTCATACCATTCATTTTATGAATTCTCTATTAAACGTTAAAAACTGCATAACTCTTTAAAAGTGTATCTGAAATTCTAATGGCACTTAAAATTCTAAAATAATCATATATTAGTCATTCGAGAACTAGTGAACTCGATCAAATCATATCTAATCTTATTATTTTTAATTATCTTCTCAGATCCTTGTTTAATAAAAAATTTATTTGATGAAATTCATTTTTTTTTCCAGAAGAGCATTGACAATTGATATACTTATCGTCTTCAAAGACAATTAACAACATTGAAATGGATTTACGTGACTGAATTTATTTTAATTACCTTTAATTATGACAATTATTTTCATATTTTTAAATTTATTTTCCAATCGCGACAAACCATTTTGAACTTAAAATTTAAAACGGGGAAATTTTTTTACCTATTTAAAAGAGTGAGAAAAGTTTATATGCTCTATTTTTAAAATATAAATACAACATAAATCAAAAGAATATTGTAAGTAATAGTGTTAAAATAGCAATCAATAAAAGCAAAAAAAAAAGAATTATTGTATTTATATAGCATAACAACTTATCGTTTTACAAAAATTCATCCAAAAGCTCAGTCAAAAAATGATTTACTTAGTTATAATGTGAAAGCCCAAGTTTTATCAATTATGTGAAATTTTATCTTATCAGCAGACTTAAGACTTTAATTTTATCTTATCAGATTTTTACTTTCATTACCAGAGTTTTATGTTTTCGATTTCTTATGTCCCATGAAAGGTGCACAGTTTTTAGAAATCATTTATATTGTTTCAACAAATATGTTTCAATTTTACCTATTTTTATATACATTTTTTTTAATTTCATTTTACAAAATTCGTTTTCCTTAAAACCGGTTTTCCGGAAAAAAAATTTAATCCGCCTGATGCTGACAATTATTTGCTTCCTAGAACCAGATTTTATTTTCTTCGTCATGTCCTGGGTGGTGAAGCCCAATTTTTCCATCGTTCATTCGTATTCCGCTTTTACAGAATATCATGCGAATTTATTTCTATGTTTTTTTTTAATTAAAAAATAAATATATAAATAAATTTTTTTCATTTCAATTTTTCTTAAGAAAAAAAAAAGCCAAGAGTTTATGTGTGCGTTCTTTTTAAAAATGCAAAAAGAAAAAAAAATCACACATTTTTCGAATTTTTAAAACTTTTTTTTAGAAATTAGAAATTCAAGAATTTAATAATCTGAAATTTGAAATTTTAATTCATTATTTTCTCACATACTGAATTAAGCACTGTAATCACCAAAAAATTTAAAATAAGAAAAATAGAAAAAATTTCCATATTTTAAATCTCTCTGAATTCGAAAACCATATTTTTAACATTATATCTTTTTACTGGTGAACACGATATTTTAAAAACATTTTGAACTAGATGGATGAAATTTGGTATACGGACTTACCAACTTTATTCCAAATCTGTGGATTTCTTTTGAATTTTAAACGAAATACATAACGAAGACGTTTATCTGGCTTGCTGTTCGAGCCCAAGTGAACTTGATAATTACAAATACAACTAAATAGCGCAGATTAACATCTAAGACGTAAATTATCAAACTTTCGTTTAGATGTGCAGAAATTGATCATCAGTTTTTTCGCATGCATGTAAACGAGATGACTTAATTATACAAAATTTGATATGTGATTTTGGGGCTACAACATTAGTTCCGAGTCAAATTTTACTTTCATTTGGGTGGATGGAAAAAAGTCACCCAAATTAATATTCGCATTACAAATAGAGAAGAAAATGCTTGATTTATATCAAACATCTATATTTCGTAGTTATTATTTATCAATTCCAGGCAGGGCATTCCAGATTTTATCCGTCCATATTTTTATGCAAAGGGTCAGATATACGATCTATATTGGTGAGTATGAAAGAAAGTTCCGAAGAGACCACATCCGACGTTTTAATGATGTATTTAGGTAATGAATATATAATTAAAAATGCGTGCTACGAATGCTGCACAGGCGTCCTGGCATAGGAGTAGCACGCCTTCCCGGGTTCGAGTCCCGGTTAGGGCATGGTTGTTTTTCTGTGAAGTGGGAGAATGTGCCACCCCCCTGTAAAAAAGGGCTGTGCAAGCGAATACGACGCAAGAGCTAAGTCGTACTCTTGACCCTATTAAAAACAAGAGACGCGCACTCGGCTTAAATCGCTGGCAGATAACTGTCGGTGCACTTGTGAAGTCTTAAAAGGGTACTTAAGTATTAAGCCGTCGATCATTTTCGCCAAATCAAAAAACGGTCGCCAACAGATTGCCTATGCGCCAGAATTGATTTGCCACGTATTCAAAAGCATTAAAGATTTTGGCGTGGTTGGCGCATTGTTGGTGGATCGGCTACGTAACTACCACCTAAAGTCAAAACACGTATATGAATATTGCTCATTAATGAGAAATAGTGTTAAAATATTGTTATTAATGAAGTGCCCATTTATAAGAAAATTGTTCATTAATGAAAAATAATATCAAATTTCCAATTCCATTTTGGAGATCTTACCAAATCTTAAGTTACTTGTTGTTACTTATTGACATACTCAAAAACGCTGTGTGTGAAGCACATGTGTGTAAATTTTGCGCTCATTATTTTAAAAAAATTTGTACCACATATTGAGTGAGCGCACTTCTATAACGTCACTCGTTTTTATGACATGGACGGTCTAAATAATTCGCGTCTTCCTTCTCCGTCAGGAAAGCGTGGGATGAAATGGTTTCAAAACGAGTCCCTAATTTGGTTCGTCCGTCTTGCTAGAGTACACTCTACAGATTATCCGGCTCCTCAGCATTTACTTTCACACATTTCACTTGCCGCAGCTACTCTCCGCCGCTCGTTTTCTTTTCGCAAGGTATCAAACCATATCCTGAATAAATTTTGACGCTATGTTAACAACAACAGTGGTGTAATTTCTTTTTCAGGATTTATTGCTCAAATAGAAAAAGAAAATTGAAATAAGCAGCGGATATTCAGCTCATTTACGTTATATCACCTTGTATCGGATTATTGTTTAACAAAACAGCTTGTTATGGATGATGACATACATTGAATATTTGAATAATCTGTACTTTATACGATGTTCTTGATAGATATTTACAATCAAAAGGCAGTAATTTTATTCATAATATTTAACCTAATTTAAAAAGTCAAATTTATCACCATTGACTACACCGAGCAATGATGACCAAAATTTAATATAATGGCTGTTTATTCAATTTTTAATGTAGTGACTATTTAATGACTTTATTATCATCAACATCATGTTATTTTGGGAAGGAGTGCCAACAAAAATCCGTAGGCGAAAAAAATTGAAATTTTATTATCTGCGCGAGCATCTAAAAAAAAATCAGCTTTTAATAACATGTTGCCCTCCCATTCACAAAAGCTGTGATTAATAAAAAATAAGTTAATTACTACAGCAAATAAAACCCAGAAAAATTTCATTTTGTGTACGTGATTATATGAACTGAAATAAATAGGTAATGCAATATTTTTTTAAACAATAAAGGCGAGACAGAGTTTTATTTTGATCATTTAATAAAACCATTAAAAGGAATAAAAATATAATTTAATTTGCACGAGCCCGTGGTGATTGACCGTTCAAGAAATTATGTTCGGGCATAATACATTGAAATATGCATAGAAGATTTCATTTCAATCTTTTATTTATTATACATTGCACCTTTATTATATACATATAAATAGAGTAAATGCCGGCTTTCTGGCACAGAGGTAGCGCGTCTGCCTCGTGTTTTGGAGGTCCCGGGTTCGAGTCCCGGTTCGGGCATGGTTGTTCCTTTGTGTGCTATCTGTGAGATGGGTGAATGTGCCCTCCTGTAAAAAGGGGCCGTGCAAGCGTATGTGTGTGTGTTTCATCTTCATATGAGCTAAAAGTCAGACTTCTGCCCTCGGGTGCTCAGGGGTTCATACCCTCAGAAGCTACTGCACCCCTCTTTCCGCGGTAAAAAGCGGACACGACATCATTATCATCAATAGAGTAAATAGCAATTACAAAGAATAAAAGGTAAAAGTAAAAACCAAATTCAAATCTGTAAAAAAGTAGATTTTAGAGCATTTAAAATAAATACCCAGGCAGAAAAATAAACATAAGCATATAAAAAATCAAGAGAAAATTATGTTTTATTTTAGTGCAATGAAGTTCAATTCAGTTATATTAAGTTCCACTAAAGCTATTTTGGAACCGACTTCGTAATTCTGAACCCCAGTTAGACAAAAAAACGCGAAACCACCCTCGCTCCTAATTTCCGCAACGAACCAATGAGTGGACTATAGTGCAATGAAAACACGAATACGTAAACTTTGTGCCATCTTTCCGCTTCAAAGATATTAAATAATACATAGTTAAGTATATACATCCTGGCTAAGGGGTAGCGCGCCTTCCCCGTGATCTGGGAGCCCTGGGTTCGATTCCCGGGCATGGTTGTTCTTCCTTTGTTCTATCTGTGGGATGTGTGAATGTGCCCCCCCCCTATAAAAAGAAACTGTGCAAACAAATGTGACGCGTGAGTTGTTATGACTTACTCTTGGCCCTAGTTGGCGCTAATAAAAACAAGAGACGCTCATTCGGCTTAAAATCGCTGATTGTGTCAGCAAACTTATCTATGGCAAGCACAACTAGAAATAACAACTGCCTATACAAAGTTATTATTAGAACAGTGATTATTAAACTATAAGTGTTTAAAATTCAGTTGCAAACCTAATATCAATATTCATCAATCAGTATATTGGCCCAAAACACCATTTTATTCCACTTTATTTAGATTGTAAAAATAGGTATGAAAAGAAATAAAAATTCCTCTCGGCGAGCTGGGAGAAAAAAGCAGATTCTTCGAACTCGAAATTTCTACCTGGCAACATAAATTGCTGATGTTAGAAACAGTCAAAATTAGAGCGAGGAAATCATTCAGTCCCACACTTCTAAGATACTGTAGTTATCGAAAAACTTTTAAATATGGAAGTTGTTCGTCTTAATGAGGAGCTACTTGGATTACAAGGATTTATTTTTTTCTTCTTCTATATTCAGAAAGTTATAGCGAAGGGAAATTTTCAAACTTCTCTACCATTTACACCCCCTTTAGCTAGTTGGACCAATCACGAATTTTTACATTTCTAACAGCATATTCAAAGCCACTTAAAATCCAAACAAAACTGCTCTAGTGTTCTTATTTACAAGAAAACATGTGCAAAACGTTATATATATATATATATATATATATATATA
>JAOUZG010026641.1:19547832-19559996 GCA_026289955.1 Argiope argentata | reverse complement strand
ATAATATTTCAACTTTATTCATATTGCTGCATTTTTAAACTTAATTATTGCAAACATTTTGCTCATATATGAAAAAAATAAATGCCTATATCATTCTTAAGGATTTTCTTTTTTAAAAAAGCCTGCTTTATTCAAATACACTTGTTCTTCAGCTTCTGTCCATAGCTGTTCTACTGGCGCTGCCTCTGAAACGTTTCGATTCGGTATTTACACAAAATGATTATTTTTCGCATGAGCGCAGAAGCAATTTCGCATGACAACTGAATAGTGGATCATAAGATGTAGTTAAAAGTATTACTCGTCTCTTCATTCAATGCAGTGAGCATAAATTTGTAAAACATAAAGCAATGATAAAGGATACGTATGCCTATGACTGGGATTTGTGCATAATCTTTGAGAGATTTTAGCAAATTACCGTGTTAGAATATCAGTAAATTTCGAAAAGCAAACCAGTGTTCAAATAAATTTTTAAAAGTGTTTTTTCGAAGTAGACTATATAAATTTCAGAGTTGATAGGTTAAAAAATAACATTTTTCTTTGTTGTATTTGTTTGAGGGGGGGGGGAAATTATGAGAACTTTCGATTTCAATTTTTTAAAAAACTGCAAATGAAAGCTTTGGTTTTAATCTCTTAAATGAAAACTATGCATGGAAATTTTTAATTAGCAATGATCAGAAATATTTAAAATAGTTAATTAAAGGAAAAAAATGGAAGTTGTGTCGCCAAAACTTTCTTGCATACTCTCTAATAAACTTGTCATGTTAAAGAACGCCTTAGATGGTATCGGCATACAAACATTACGAAATATTTTTTGTCGTGAATTCAGCATTTTTAATGAATCCATCGTTCCATTCTCGGCGATTAATCTATGGCTTGCGTTAATAGTATCCAAAAATCGAATTTGTATTTTAAATCATTTTCACAACCGATTGGGACAGAAACATCATTTGTTGTCACAAAATCCCATTCCAAATTTGATATATATATATAAGCCTTTGCGAATTATCGTGTTTACAGGTTTCTAAAAGTATAGACAGGCCGGTAGTTGATGTCAACAAAAAATTTGGCGTCTATTCTGTATATGTTAAATCTGTCTACCGAATTAAATCTATCTAGCTCTCTTCATTTCATAATTATCATTTTAATTTATATCCTTTCTTTGAACATATTTTACATTAAATTACGTAGAAATCTGAAAATTCGGTGTAAAAACCATATACCAAATTTCAACCGTCTAGCTCAAATCTTTTTAATGCTTTTTTTAACGCATAATTTTTTTCAAAAATGTGTTTTCCAAAGTCAGGGAGGTCTAAAATGGGAAGATTCATCAAAATTTCGGGATAGAATTTTTTAATAATTTCAATACACACTCTATACTAAATAAGTGGGAAAGTAAAAATTGTTATTAATAGAAATTGAAGTAATATACGATTTAAAAAAAAAAGAATTCTAACAATATAAATTTAAAACTTGCCTTCGAAATGAAAAAAAAAAGCGTAGTATAAAATAATAATTATGTATTAATCACAAATAATTTACTGTTTACATTTATAATTTTCTTATATTCAGTAGGTTTGTATGAAATACGTATTCAAATTTACAACACATTTCCATATGGTTTTTTGGGATATAACTTAAATTTTTCTTAATTTTTTAAATATTTTTTGGGTATTGTTACGTTTAGTTTTTGTAAAATATTATTTTCTCAAAAATAATAGTATTTCAATTGTGCTTATCTTTTAATATTATTTGATACTCGTTGTGATTATTTCTCACTATCAAATTCTTTTTCTTTTCAAAGTCTCAAAAGCCTTTTAGAAAAGAAAAAAAAAAAAATGCAGCCGAAATCTTTTGTCTTCAGAACTCACTTCCAACATCGAATCGATGTTGGAATGCGGTGCATTTTAAGTACAAGGCTAGTAAGTAAATCTGTGCGTCTTCTAAGAAGGTTGGTGCATAAATTTGGAGATGGGAGACCCTGCTTCGAGACCCATTTCAAACGGTGTCGTCTTGAAATTAAACTTAAGTATAACTGAACTAAAATTTAGAAATAGAATTTCTTCCTGTGCGATGTTCATTAAATTTGAAAATCAAATTGGAGAGGAATATTACACGTATCATTACATCCATACAGATGCGTTAAATTGTAATTGAAATTCATATCCTTTTGTCCTTGACGTAAACTTTATAAAAAATACGAAATTTTCTCATTTTAGATATTAAAATTATTTTTCCCGACAGATTTTTTTAAAATGTAAAATAGATTATTTATTTGGAATAAAAATTAATAATTATTGATTTCAAATATTATTTTAAAAATTGTTTGAGTAACAAAGAATCAAAAATTAAATTTTAGTTTTGAACCTCGATTCAAATATCAATATATTTACATACAGTGTACAGTACAATTCCAAAATGAAATGTGTTTTTTTTTTGTTCAAATTATGGAAACAAAGGAGTAAATTAAAAAAAAAAAAACTTCGAAATTTCAGCTGTCGGAGGAAAGCTTTTAAACATGATTTACTGACCATGAAATCGATACAAAGTTGCTGACCGCTATGACGCATCCGAACGTTTCAGTTGAGTCAGACTCCCTCCAAAAATGTGGCGGCGCTATTGGCAAAATGCCCATTTTAAGAATCTGACAGCCAGAGATGAGAGGAAAAATTCATTTTTCCGCGCGCGATGTTTATTTGAAGGTGGTCTCCCGAATACACCCAAGTAATTATAACATATGCGGACCACGCAATCCAGTCACTGCGCCGAAATTTCGTCTGCCTCTTCCGCTATCCAATCCACCCTGAAGTAGAGGGAAAGGCAAGACTAGACGCGTTGTCTGCCAGCGCTGCGACTATCGTCTGTCTGTACCTGGGTCAATGGCCCACTTTCTGCGTCGGGAAATGAGGTCTCCCCCGCCTCTACGCCAAAAGACAATGCAGCTACTCACCAAAGGAGGCCGACACTCCCTCTCCCCCACCCCCTTCAGTCTTTAACTACATTTAACAATCCTAGATCATTATCGACTGCAGGGTTTCGGCCTATCAAATCGTTTGCGCTTTTAGCGCCATTTTGGCAGAAGTTCTTGGAAGGTTTCGGATCCGTTCTTTTTTTTTTTCCTTCTCTCCCCTTACCTTCCTTTCCCCCTTTCTTCTTTCTTTCCATTTCTGGTTTTCGTTCTTTTTGTTTTTTGTTGTTCAATCTACCGTGGAACGAGAGAAGCTTTTGCTTTCGTTTTCGGAGCATTAGCTACCATAATGGGACGTTCGGGTTTTTCCACATTCAAACATAGTAACGACTGTGGGGTAACAGACACTAAAAATTGATATTTAGAAAGAGGAGAGGAGTATGAAAAAGAAACTTTTTAAGCTTTAGCTCACGAAAGAATTTTTTTGAAAGTTCACGGAAATAACAAAGGATATCAAAATGAATAAGAATTTAAATATCGAAAATTAAATTTTTTGCTGATAGCATTTAAAAACTATTTATTCCACATTTCTAATTGATATTCCCAAAACAATTTTGTATTAAGGTTAAGATATTATTCAGATTACGTAATAAAAATGTGCAGAGTGAAACTATCTTAGCAGACTATTTATGATACTACTATATTTCGTTTTCACTTATTTCTATGCGTTTTAAAAATTAAAGTCAATTTAAAAAAGGGAGAAAAGTTGCTTGTAAATAAAAACACTAATTAGTACTGAGAGTTATAATTTATATGTTTGTAAATAAAATAATAAACAAGAGTATAGAAACGGAATAGCAATTCACAGCCAATTGATCTTTTTGTCCGTATATTTCAGTAAATAAAGTGATTAGATTTTATATTAAATCAATCGAAAAAGATCCAAGTTTCGATGTTAAATTCGTAGGGGCTAAATGCCTTTCGCCTTCGCGAAGCACAAGCCAGGAGAAAAGGGTGCCGATCAGACATCATTTTCGTCATCTGAAAATGGTTCAAAATTACGAGGTATTGTTGTCATATTGTTACAAAACGGAATATAAATAAAATAATTAATGTTTACTTAAATCCTTTCTCAGAACTTGTTTACTTTGTGAGAACTTGACTATTCCTTCGGTTATATGACTTAAAATGTATCTAACTATACGATAATTATTTGTATTTAATCTTAAAAAAAAAGCATTTTCATAGTTTCTAGATTACCACACTTTTTTTTTATTAATATTAACAATATTCATTTTTTTTTCTATTTCGAAAATTAACTATTTTTATGAGTTTGTTTTCCTCAATAAGAAAATTTAAAGAAAAATAATTCGATATTTTCATAATCCATTCCAAATATTTGTCCCTTTAAGATCGGGGGAAGGAAACAGATTGAGCAAGTGGTGTGGCGAGGGTGTTCTCAGAACATAATATCATTTTCCCGCCTCCAGTCGGCATTTGTGACTATGAAGTATAAATGGCGCCTGAGATTGTTTTACTTTGTCGGAAATGAGTTTTAAAAGGAGATTGGCTTCATCTGATTTTAAATGACTGACATAAATATATTAATTTTGTCTTCATTACTAGCTTTAAGATTTTATGTAATTGTATGGTAACTATTACGCATATTAAAAAATAATGCTAACTTTGTGCATTAAATTTGAACGTATGTACTACCTAGTTGCGGCCCTATTGCAGTCTTCGATTTCGTTAAAATACTATAACTGATTTACATGCCATAATAACTTGGGCCGAAAAAATCCTTTCAATAATAAAATAAAATAATGCCATGTTATATAACTGATGTTATTCATATTTCTTTGACAATCAAGAGCCAATAAAATAATCATCTATAATCACATCAAATATATCGGGGAATCGACCACACCTTGTATTGTGACATCACAAGAAGCATTAAAGATAAAAATTCTAGCATTTGTTTGCCCAACGAAAATAATGATAAATAAAAGACCGTTCATTAAATAAATTGGCTCCGTATCGCAAGACATTCCACACGAAGATTAGTTTTCACAGAGACCGAAACTTTCTCCGGTGAGGAGGGCCAGACTTCTCATTTTTAAAGGGCCCTTCTGCTACGCCATACGCAAAAACCCGTTTAAGAAGTTCAGTAACTTGATCATTAAAATATGCCCTTGACAAACTTCTAGTTATGCTGGAGTTATTTCCTTCAATACTTACTGACAAGGTAGGAACTTTGCCCTATTCGCGGTATTTGTTATCTTAAGGAAAGCTGGTTTAGTGGAAAATGACGTCTTTCTAGCGCCGGTTCTTTCTGCGTTCTGCGCATGCGCGAAAAACTACGTCATATCGGTTACGTGAATGGAAATTGCGCAACATTATTTGTTCACTGGTGGGCCATTTAAATAAGAATGAGAGCTTCATTTGTAGCTTGTAAAATTGCGATGTTTTCAAGTAAGATCTGGATTCTGTGTGAATAAATCAATGTTGATTTATCGAAAGTTATATATTCACTGTCGGGTAACTGAAATTAAAGTGGAAACATGAATAGACAGTTTCCACGCTACTGATAGTGGTGGTTCGTGCATTGTAATCGCGCGGGAGCTCCTATTTATCCTATATTGCGCAATGTTGCCACTCGACGCAATTTAACTCTTGTCTTTTCTAGATTAATTTTGAGTATTTTAACTTTCAGTCAATAAATACCATTTAACAGTTTTGTCCTGGTTTATTAAATTTTAATAAAGAAACTATTATTGATTTTTATTTAATTTTCGTTTAAAATTAAGTCAAAATAAATGTTTTCTATAATTATTCTTGCATTTCTTACTCTCATTTGCGGCTAAGCAATAAAAAACTATAAAACTGTTAGGTTAAAATAAATACACATATATGGACATTCTTTTTATTTATTTACAAAAAATACAATTGTTTAATATTTTCAACTTTTATTTGTTAAAAGTTATACTTCTTTTTCTTTCTTTCTTTCTTATTATTATTTTATTTTATTTACAACGAAAAAAATTTCTTCAGGATAAAAGTTTTAAAAACCTTTCTTTAAAAGCTTTGAAAAGGAAAAGTGGACTGTCAGAGGAATGCAAAGAATAGAAATGCAATTTTGAGTTGTTTGGGTTCTCTAATCGCAGACCAGGTTTGTTGTACGTTTAATTGTGTGATGCTTCTTCCCTTCCCTTCCCCCTCTCCAACTCAAGGTTCGTCTATTTCTTTAAATTTCTTTTCCTTTGCTTCTTCTTTTTAAATATCGTTTTGTTTGGATTCACTTTCTCTTTATCCGAACTGGAACTCCTCTATTTTACAGCGTATTTGTTAATAATACAAAATGATAGAATTCGTAATAATGGAATTCGAAATAATGCAAAATACAAAGAGTAGAATTCGTTAATAATACAAAATAATTAAATATTATTTTGTTTGGACTCACTTTCACTTTAGCAGAACGGAAACTCCTCTATTTTACAGCATATTCGTTAATAATACAAAATGATAGAATTCGTAATAATACAAAATACAAAGAGTAGAATTCGTTAATAACACAAAATAATTAAATATTTTGTTTGGGTTCACTTTCACTTTATCCGAACGGAAATTCCTCTATTTTACAGCATATTCGTTTTATTTTGTTAGAAGTTTCTCCCCACAAATATTGGGACTATTTAGAAGCAAATTTGTTCAACATCTTAGATCATAGAATCAGGAGACTTATTAAACGCATACAGCAAGATTCTTGGTGGTATTGATCACCATCCAAAATTGATTCTAGTTCATATAAATAATTAAATAAAAGCGATGTTAACGAACTTATATTTCTTTGGTGCATTTCATATAAACTAAATTTTAGAAAATTTTATGAAATCAATTTCAACTAATGTTATTTCTGCAAAATATTAACTTATTGTTAATGTAAGTTCTAGATTAATTAATTAATTTGTTCTACAAGTTTTAGTATAAAATAATAACATTAATTTGAAAATCAATGAGCCATACGAAGTAGAAATTTTTTTCTTTCTTTTTGTTACGTTTATATGATAACAGTTCCAAAAAAGTAATCATCTTAAGTACGAGAAGGAAAAGTAAGGGACTAGATTACCGAATTCCTTATTATTATATGTGTGTTGAGGTGGAGGACCTGTTTCATATGGAAATAGCCTTCCAATTCAATGCTGGATTTTTGAGTTGTTAATCTGAGTTATCGGTGCTGTATGAGGAATGCCACCATGTGAGTTGTCTTGCAAATGCCAATGAATGTATCTTTGATAAAAAAAAATAGGCCGAAGCGAGCATATGGACTAGTGTAATGCCGGCCAGTTATTTCAGAAATGAGCAGTCCTGAAGAAAATATTTCAGAAGAGAATATTTATAAAAAGCAGTACCTTAAAAAAAAGACCTTTATTTCTAAATATTTTAAATTGTTTTCACTTTATTTTACAGAATTATCGCTATATCATCTCTTATAAGTGGTTCCAGATTTTTTTTTTAAACGAATGTATATTAAAGCAGGAGATTTCGCAGAAGTATCATGAAAGTGAAACCAGAACCAAATAAAAACGAAGAAATATAATTCTAGGAAGAACAGAAAAAAATTTTATCACAAAGAGATAGAAAAAAAACATCTCACAGTTGGCAGTGTGTCAGGCTTTGTATATACTCAGAGTATTCCAGCTATTGCTGAACAAATTGACAAAAATCTATAGTTTTACTCTTCTGCACGGAAATTTTAATAATTGGCAGGTTATTCTCCATGGAGCCAAAATGCGTTGCCCCTGCTTTTTGATTCATTCTCTTACTCTGTCTTTTTCGTTTTTGCTATCAATCAAATTCTTAGTAAAGAAAAGTTAAAAAATCAAAAAATCAAGATTTTCAAATTACAATAATAAGCGCTGTAACCCTAAAAGGCTAGCAACTATTATACTAGATTAAAGATAGCAAACTCGCGGCTGATATCAAATAATTATACTGCGCATCAAACAACAGAACACTAGTACTTTTTTTTTTTTTTAAATGATATTTTGCTTTTTCTCATGTATATATATATATATATATATATATAAAATTTAAATTAATTTCCTAATTTCCAATTTAATTTAGTACATCGCAACTTCATTCTAAAAATATGCTCTTATTTCCTGATCCATTCCACTAATTCTAGTTAATTAATTCAACAGAAGCTTTATAAAATTGCTGAATCAGTTAAAAGCCAGTTATTTCTCACGCTCCGAGTAAGAAATGAAAATTGTACTTTAAAAGATCCCTGCGTTTCCCTTGCCTGATTAAGCGCGTGTCGTGGAAATCCCTATCAAAATCTCATTGTATATAAGCACTATGAAAAAATATTTTCCCTATCAAAATCTTATGGTATTGAAGACCAGGGATAATGATTTTCCTCCCTTTTTAACGCTTCTGCTTTTCTGCCGCGCTGTCAACCGACGCGCCTTGTCCGTGCTCTTGTAAATAATGCTTGCTTCTCGTGATGGAATAAAACGAATTTAAAAATTCAAAGTATCATCTATGTCTTCGAAACTACCATCTACTTTCAATTATATATTTAATATATAATTTTCTTATGAAGAAGTACATATCGGAAAAAAGCAAATATGAATATGAAATTGACTAAGTCTCCTATCAAACTCAGAATTGTTGACATTCTCAACAGAAATTAACCACTGCAGAAAGAATAACTAAGTAGGAAATATAATCTCTGAAAATAGGTGCCAAGTAATCGTAAGAAATAGTATCCTTACAGTTGTATTTATTTTGGTGAAATAAATTTACATTTTTATTGAAATTAATGGTGCTTTTGTTTTCATTCAGCATAAATTTAGACTTCGTTATTTTATTTGGCTCGTGTTTTTATCTGGCTTTGACATTCTTGGCCTGTAGCCTGGCTCGCAATTTTACTCACGTTAGGAAGTTTCTTCTACCAATATAATTAGTCTCTTCTTTCGAAGTTTTTAGAAAAAAGGGTATCCGATATTATTGATTCATATGATATATTAATACAATCTTGTAAAAGAAAAAAAAAGAGAAAAGAAACATTTATCAGTTGTAAATAAGAAGGAAAAAAACTCCTTTCGGGGAAACAATATTTTTCTCACTAACAAAATCACAAAGTATTTAAAAATGAGCTTTGATGACATCTTGCTTTATTAGTTCACAAGCATATCGAGTCAAAGATTCGAAAGTGACAACAGGCTTAAAGCTGAAAAATATTTGTCATAATTTTATTTCAATCATAACTTTTTTCAACTCTTCATAAATAATATAATAATAATTTTAAAAAAAACTTGAGATGATAATCTTTTATTTTCAAAGTCTTCTTATATTGATTCTATTTATATTTCTCTCAAAATATACATATCGCATAGAGTAGCAGTCAAAATTTTCCAATTAAGTATCTAACAGACTTAAAAACCCACCAATGATTTTAGCGACTCAAGGTAACAGAATCGCTGAGTCTTCAGGTGTTGTTAATAAACTGAAAAGCGAATAATAATAATAATAATAATAATATTTTTATTTTTCTAATTTTTCTCAAAAATATCTAGAAACTTTATCAACAACAAAATCATTTTCTTTTCTGTCTTTTAAAGACTCCCATGTTTGACTTTTAAAAAAGCGTCAAATGTTTACAATAAATAAAAAGTCTGTAGAGCAAAGCAGATAACATGGCGAGCTGATGATAAAAATCGGAAATATCTCTCCGAGAAGATGTGCTCAGATACAGAAGATTTATAACGCAAGTCTAATCTGAAAAACTGTATCACTGTTTACTTCTGCTCATTCTAAGAATGTATCTTTTTGACAACTAAATAACATGGCTCGACTCTATTTTTTTTTTACTTCAAATTATTTTATCCTTGTTGATGTAAACAGTTTTGGTGACGCATCGTTGATTTTATGAAGGCAATTTAGAGTATTTGGAATTTTTGGCGGATACTCAAAGCTTCTTGTTGGTGTTTAATTTTTATTTCCGGTTATATAAGGTTGTTTAGTTTTTTTTTATAAAAAGGACACTATTTTTGAATAAAAGATTTTTTAAAAATGATATTACGATAAATGAACCATTCTCAACAAATGATAATAAATTCAGATTTAAAATGTCATTGTCAATAAACATAGATATATATATATATATATATATATATATATATACCAGAGAGAGAGAGAAAGAGAAGCGTAGAATTTGAAAAAAAAAAAAAAAACATTTCACATTATGCTATTTGAAACGGACTTTAATGAAGGATATCTTAAAATTAATGATTTGAATTATTTACTAATCGTGCAGTTAAGTGTTGACAACCTTATTAAAAAACCCATTTGACAGCTGATAGATTAGGATTAGTAAAAACGGAGCGTCACACGATAGAACCAAGTGTTTTCAATAACTCAAAAATAATAAAAATCGGGTGGCCACAGCTCAAAGATTTGAGAATTGGGCCCCTAGATCGTGTGATTTAACACTATTAGCTTTCTATTAATGGAGTTATTTGAAGTCAAAGGCTTATGCCAACAAGTTCTAGCGTGCATTGAGGGAGGAAATTCGACCACATTTTTACAAAATGGAGGGGGAAATTTAAACAAAAGAAAGTGTATGTTCCAGCAAAGCCATGGAGGCTATTTGTCTCATAAGTTATTTCATATATAATTCATCCTAAACAATATACAATTCAATAAAAATATAACAATTTGAAGAAAAAAGCATTTAGTTTTTTTTTAAATTTAATTCAAAGAAATAGCATTTAGTTGAAGAAAAAAGAATTTAGTTTTTTTTTATTTAATTCACTTTTTCTATTATGTAACGTTCCATTTTTATTAACCATAAATTATCAGCTTTTAATTGGGCTTTTTAAATAAGGTTGACAACACCTTACTTCACGAATGGTGGCAAATTCATATCTTGCTTTGGGATATCCCTTATTAAAGATTACCTTTTTTTATGTACATTTCCATTCAAACACGACAAATACATTGGTTGTAAAATTTCAATATTTTATTTGCTTGATTCAAAAAAGAAGATTGCCAACTTCTAATGATTTTAATGAGCTGAATTCACAATTAATTTCTGCTTTATTTTCGCCTTGGATTAGCTCAAAATTATATATATATTAATCACTATTAAAATCATATTTACGATGTAATGCAGTTTTTAGTATAGTAGGAACAGTTCAGATTTTCATCAAATTATGAAAAATGCTATATTTCTATGAAAAATACAACAGGACAATGTAATTGGGGCATTAATTACTTTTCTTTGTTGCTTCTATCTATGAATTTAGAGGTGTTTTTCTCTCAACGTTTTGTCAATAGTCTACTGATGTTAAGTAAGCTGTATTTTCCTAGCTAGTTATCAATCCATGTTAGAATATTTTATCTGAATTAACTATTTAACATATTCATTGCTTAGATTTTTTTGTTTCAATATTATTCCCTCAATTCAGAGACATTTGTGCTCTAAGTACAATCAGTAATTAATAAACCAAAGAAAACGATGTAAGTAAATCTTTTACTCGTGTACAACCCTAGATTACACAGAAACAACTGTCACGACTAGTTCAGAATAATATAAAAAGATTAAAATGAAATCTGTTATGCATCTTTCAGTGTATTATGTTAGAACATCATTTTTTGAATGGCCAAGCATCACGTGCTCGTGCAAGTTAAATTATATTTTTATTCATTTTAATTGTTTCATTGAATGAGTCACTTTAGTACTGCACACGATCCACAAAAACTTGGTATTGCCTTTATTGTTAAAAAAATATATCGCAATTCCTATTTATTTCATTTTATATAATTACGTGCTCAAAATGACATTTTTCTAGGTTTTATTGGCTGTAGTCATGAACTTATTTTTTTTAAATCACAGCTTTTGTAAATGCAACGACATTGCGTCATTGAAAGCTGACTTTTTGAGATGCTCGTGCAGATAACAAAATTTCAAATTTTCGCCTACGGATTTGTGTTGACGCTACAAACCTCATTCCCCAAAACAACATGTTCTGACAAGATATCAAACCATGGTTATTATTGAAATCATAGTTTTGTTATATATGACATTATTGAAATCATAGTATTATACTGGTGGCTATTGTCAGGGTTTTAGGTGGAGAATTATTAGATTGACATAGCGATCTATAAATAAAAGTAGAAGGGAAAGCAAATTAAATGCAACATATTGTTACGAGCGAGCAAAACGCACGCCAAAGGTGAAAACGCTGACCGC
>JAOUZG010026641.1:19519048-19539503 GCA_026289955.1 Argiope argentata | reverse complement strand
TATTATAATACTGTAAAAAAAATGCATTGTTGTTTCACAATTTGATTTATCTCATTTAAGTTCAAGTGATTTTAGTAACATTCATTAAAGGCGCTTATTCAGTGCCACTAATTATTAAAAGATATTCATTAAGTACTGATTCTCTGATCCAATCGGCTTATACATGATTAGACAATGATCTGCTAGAATTCTATATCATCTTTCAACATTTTATAACATTCAAACATTCTTTTTTTCTTCCTTTACAAACTTTATGTAACATTTCAAACAATAATATATCATAAATGTAATAGTATATAAGGTCTATTGTCTACTTCCTTTAAACATTTTGTAACGTTTAAATATTCTTTTTGTCGTCTTTAAAAGCTTTATGCAGCATTTCAAACAATTTCGTTTTAGAAATTTTCGTTGTTAAAACAAATTTTAATGAATCATCATTGTTCAATTATATTCGTCATTTTGGAAAACTGGAAAAGTTACTATTGCCATTTCAATTAAAATAAAGTTATTTTTAATAGATGATATGAAATCAATTATTGAAAGTAGCAAGATATTTATTTAAGTCTTGAAAATATGTGATAAAATTTTGCAAACGATTTCTGGCTGCATAAAGATATTTAAAATGAAACATTCCTGACACTCTTTGATCATAATAGAACGATTTATATATCTTTTAAAGACTAACATAAAATGGCTTACAAATGAAAAGACGTATAATGGAAAATGTTAATAAACATCTTTAATTATTATAAATTGAATATTATAAAAGCAAACTAATTTAAAACCGATGAAATTTTTAAAGATCCTTCTAGTATATTACAATGTAACATAGAAAATAATAAATAAATTAAGAAAATAATGCGAAAGGGGGACAATTATAACTTTATTGCATATAACGAATACAAATCATAAATTTCTTATACGATTTATATGCATGTAGGGAAATAGTTCAGATATTAAAAAATAAATCTTCAAATGTTATCTGACGCTCCAATTGTCTTCGAAAAGTATTATCAATAAAATTAGTACATCCATCACTCATTTTTGACAAGCAGAATAAGTTTCATTCGGTTTGTTCTACCTTTAAATGAAAGTGGAATAACTTCTACTCATTATTTTTCACTATCGCTTAAATTAAAAGTAGGTAATTGGTCTTTAGTAATCCATCGATTGAGAATTGTTCCGATGCCATTATATCGATACAAACAGCTAACTTATTTCGCACATAAGAGATTTGAGTTCTTTTCAATATTGAAAAGGCTTTATCATTATAGTTACAAATAAAACGGGGCAGAGATGAAATGACATATAAATGAGATGTGTATAACCGATTCTTTAATGAATATCCTTTTGCTTATTTCTGCAGAAAACTTGGCTTAGCATTCAGAAGTTTGAAAATGTCTGATAAGTGATACACTGAATAAAACTTATATCATTCATAAAAAAAACTTATAAGAATAAACCAGAAGTTTAAATATAATTGAAAGTTTATATAGAAAAAAATGGAAACATATTTATTTCTATGAAGAAAAATTTGCTTTTATTTTTATATAAAGCCTAACAATTTTTTTTTCTTTCTAAATGCTAAAAATCAGTCGAATCTGTCACAAAGACTATTTGTACATATCCAATAAATAAGTTCTGACTTATTTTCAATCAATTAATTTTATTGAGAAAAAAAATTGCTAGGCTTTATATAAAAATGAAGGGAAATTTTTCCTCGTAGAAGAATAAATACGATTCTATATAAACCTCTGATTTATTGTAATAGTTTTTCTAAGTTTTTATAATGAATAAGGTAATTTTTTTTCAATAAATGTTTTTTTATCATGTTCCAAATACTATTTTTCTTCAATTAACTTTCTAACACTCATCAAACTCCAAGGGCGGCAATAAAATAATATCAATTTTTAAATCTTCAAAATATATTATAGTGTAATTCAGCGTTGTTTCATCAGTTTTATTACGTACAAGTTCTAATGTATTTTAAATATCAAAGAAAAAAATTTGATTTTTCTAAAACATTTTTCTTTGAATTCAAGAAATGTCTTTATCCTTCAGCATAAATAATAATATATGTATCATTGCTCTATCCCAGAGGTCGCCAAACTTATTAGCCAAATATGAACATTACAACAATTTTTTAAAAAATTGGGCGCCAAATCTGCTTGTTTAGTAAACTTTTATTGCACTAAATAAGTAGTACACTAAATAAAACTAAATTTCATACTTAATAAATATTTATTAATGCGAAATTAGAGCTGCACTTAAGTAGCCAAAGAGTCACATGTGGCTCTATCCTATACTATGTAAGAATTTCAGACAGATATTTAAAACTACCAAATTCATAACATTTTATTTATCAACAAAAAAATTATAAATAAGTATACATTTATGTTCATCGGAACTCTATTCAGAGTCTGAACTCAATTTCAAAAGCTTCTTGCCGAAGAAAGTATTAATATATCCCTTTGTAAGAATGAATGTAAGCTGTGTATATCTGATCATGCGCCAACAAAGGTCTCCTTTGTTTTAAAATTTCATTAAGAAATCAACAAAATTAATTCGTTTCAATCATCTGAAGTAAAGCAGAGCAATTATCACTATTCTGTGCCTCCAGTCTGAAGTTAACACATATGAAGGCACAGTGGCCAAATAACGAGGGAGAAGGGAGGGGCAGGGGATATAGTTGACTCTGGCGCCATGGAAACTAAGTATTAGTGTGTTTACGACATTTCTTTTAATCGAAAAAGATTAAGATCAAAACGATGATTCCAGCGCCATTTATTCTTGTTAAGTCTGCCGGATTAAGTTCTGTGTAAAGCTCAGTAAGTTTCGCAGCCCCCCCCCCACTTTTTTTCTCCGTCAAGAGTTCAAAACCAGATATTTTTCGACTGGTATCCATTTAATACCTACATGAACAATTTTTAAGTAATATTTCTAATTACAAAACCGATAATAAAACATTTAAGAACGAATATGTTTTAGGATAGTCGGTTTTAGAAAGTCGTTCATAAGAGACTTTTAAATTTGAAAATAATTCTAAACAAAATGGCTTAGAAAAGTTTTCAGAACGTTCAACGTTTTCTAAAATACTCAAATACGAGTACTACTATGAAAAGAATACGCATTTTGATTTTATAGAAGGTATTTCGCATAGCATTCGTAACAATGATTTAAAAGAAAGTCCCTGGCAGTGAATTAATTGACTGTACATCAATGAATTAAAAAAAGCTACAAAAAGCTATATTACAAAATAAATAAAAATATTTAATACTTTTGCTTCATCGATTAAACTTTTTTTTAACAAACAGGGACATAATTTTAACATATTTGTTATAAAAACAGTTAATTTTTCTAGAGTATAAAATGTGGTTTAAGGGCAAATATGTGGGAGGAAGGGGGAGCTGACGAGCCCGAAGAAATGATGTTACGATGACTGACTAATAGGATATTACCAAGAAAAAGGACAATTCTGAAAACATGTTGTTGTTGCATTCCCCCATTGGCCAGCAGGGCTAGACCAGGTCCATGACTGGACGGGGAAAGATTGCAGCCTCCGTTAGTCACAAGGACTGTCAGAGCACCTAGAAATAGGTAGAGGACCGACTTAGCTCTATCACACACATTCGTTTATACAGCCCTTTTTACAGGAGGGGGGCAATCACACACCTCAAAGATAGAACACAGAGCAACAACCATGCCCTAACCGGGACTCCCAGAACATGGGGAAGACATGCTACTTCTGTACCAGAAAGCCGGCAATCTGAAAACACACTATATAGAAATATGAAAGGGAAGAATGGAAAAAGGAAAGGAAAAATCCCAAAGACAAATGCAGTGAATGCCGCTTAGAAGATGAGCTTAATGTTAATAGTTAAAAAGGATTCCACTTGTTGATTTTGCATTACAAATGTAGTTTTCCCAGTTTATTCACTGCTGCATTATTTAATAAAAATCTTATCAAAATTTGTATAAAGGAAAAGGAAACTTTTCGTGAAGGAAGAGAATTTTCGGTTTCTGCGCATTAAAGAAGTTTACGAATATACACATAAAAACATCGAAATATCTGGAAAAAAAATTGCTGATGCAGAATAACTTACACTGTTTATATCAAATTAAGGGTTACTATGTGCAAAGGGAAAATTCATGGACATATTATCCGTTTATTAATAGGTATGTGCTGAGTATTTCACGAATTATTTCTATCTTGAAATATATTATCGAGTAATGATATTTAATTATGAAATTTGCCTTTGCAAGGTAGCATTCATAAAACTAAATCGAATATATATATTGATTTCATTCACCCAGTTTCAGAAATTTATATGAATATAATTGAACACATTTAATTAAGAAAGACATCTAAAAAAACAACTTATCTCTTACTTATCACAGATAATACTATTTTCGGCAAACTTTTCTAGTCTGTCTTTCAACAAAATACTCATTAAAATGCTAATTATAAATAATAAACAACGAAAAAAGTAATTTCCTCTTCCTCTCAAGCATATCGACTCGGCAGATATTCCGATACGCCGCTAATTTGAAGATGTCAAAATTCTTTGTTTATTGTCTGCCTTTTTAGTACATGCCGACAACAAAAAGGGATATTATTTCTAAAAGCATAATCAATTTATTTCGCTGTTTTGTTTTTGTGTTTGACATTATGCAAAAACCGCAATATTTGCAAAAATATTTTGCACCTCGTGATTCTATTTACATTAGATAAAAATTACTATATTAACATGATAAAGCTTATGAAACTGCAACCAGATTAGAGAAAAAAGAATTAATTGTTTCTATTACAGATAAAAGTAATTTTAGATATCATCACGGGATATTTATTTATTCAACTTATGAATATCTGGTCATTTAACACTTGCATCTTATTTTTACTATGTCAGAACATGATGATTTTGGGATGAGATTTTTGGCGTCAACAAAAATCCGTAGGCGAAAAGTAAAAATTTTATTATCTGTCCCAGTATCTCAAAAAATCAGCTTTTTAATAACGCGTTGCCATTGTATTTACAAAAGCTCTGATATAAAAAGAAAAATTAATGACTACAGCAAATAAAACCTAGAAAAATGTCATCTTGAGCACGTGATTATATGAAATGAAATAAATAGGAAATGCGATATTTTTTTAATCAATAAATGCGAGACAAAGCGTTTTCGATCGTTTGCAGAACTAAAGTGACTAATTCGATGAAACGATTAAAATGAATAAAAATATAATTTAACTTGCACGAGCACGTGGTGCTTGGCCGTTCAAGAAATGATATTCCAACATGGTACATTGAAACATGCATAGCGGATTTCATTTTAACGTTTTATCTTTTTATTATTGCTTTGTAAGACATATCTTTTTTCACTGAAACAGAGAAAAAAATCGGGGGGGGGGGGAGATTCCCAATTTTAGTATTAAGTATTTGCTTCTGCTTTTTTAAATAATGAGTTTAATTCGATACTATTCATTTGGTCACTAACTAACCATAACAAATGCATATTTCTGATCACCAAAAATATATCCTAAAAATTACAAACAACAGGTAGTTTGATACTATGGGCGGCGATCCACTGGTGAATCATGGCAAGATCTTGAATGTTTATGTATCTTTCCACAGTTTCAAAAATGTGATATACACTTGAAATCATCATTTAGCCATAGGGGAACTAAAACTACAAAAAAAAAGCATTACTTTTAATATGCAATTAAACGATTTTTTTTCCAAATAAGAACTCACCTACATAATCAGACGCTTCTTTACGTTATGAACTTTCAGTTGGATTACGTATTAATTTTGAAGCAGTTATTTACATTTGTATCAGCATTTATTATTATATATATTATTGTAAGCGACTTACCAGCTTCAACTCAACTTCACACTGTGTAATGAGTTTCGGTTTCGTTTGGTAGATGTAAATATCTTCGAACATTTTTACGTAAATATGTTTTTGAAATTTTTTATGTTAATAGTCACAGTTACGGTGTTTTCTCAAATCACATCCATAGTAATTAGTGAAGATTTTATACATATTATCTTAAAAAGTGAAAATTCTTTCTGGATCAACTAAATCTTTTTCGAAAAAACCGTATTCTGTTCCAGGAGGATGAAATGGGTATTACAAATTCACTGCTTAACAGGTGGAATCATCCTAAATTCACTATTTAAAAATGTGCCATAATATTTAAAACTTTATTATTATAAATATTTATACACTACAACAACTTGTGCTACTACAATTTTTTTAAAAGCCTATAACAGTTTTAATTTTTTTTAAAAAAGGGAACAACATATCAAACTATTAAGTATGAATAGCGAAATGTTATTTTTACTTTATTTGAAATTCATGAAAAATTAATTATTTGAAAAGTACAGTATTCAATTTATGAATATTTCGTACTGCAGATTATCTATTATAGTTTAAAATGGATAATTTCCTTTTGTTTTATGTATGAGCATTGCTTTGCTCTTAAATAAAACAAGTACACATCAAATCCATATTTCAACAAACAAAAAACATTGCATAAAACAAAGAATTAAATTAAGCTATCGATTCAAGGAAGATGAAAAATAAAATACAGGAAGCATTATCTCCATATTTGATTACTGAGATAAAAAAAAATTCAGTTAAAGAAAATTCTAGTACTCTATTTCACAATTTCCGCTAACGGAAATGGATCTCAATAAATCCTATGAAGAAGTTTAGTTTAAAAAAGTATTAGAAATAGTTTGGCAAAAAAAAGTATTCCATGAGTTAAGATTTCGATCAGAATTTTATACAAGTAATGAATAAAACTTTTACTTATTGCTTTAAAGATATTTAGTTTCATGAAAGAACTGCAAATTATTTATAAATTGTTTTAACAAACCAATTCGTTTTATTTTTAATATCCAATGCCTGAAATAACTGAATGTTTTATTTTTGTTTGCTTTGTAAAGATAAACAAATAAGTAAATAAAAGATAGTTATTAATTTGAAGAAAAAAATTTTTTTTTAATCTATTAGCATTTTCAAAAATATTAAAAAATTTCCATTATCGACATTTTAAAATTTCTTATTTAAAAAAAAGTAAACATTTCCATTATTTCTTTTTTGAAATTCATTATTTTTTATGTTATCGTAACATTAGAGAATAGCTAATTAATACTAAAAAATAGTCGCATTTACCTTAGATACATTAATTCTGTATTTTGAGTTCAAAAATTATAGTTAAAGAACAAGTTTCATTGTTGCAAAATAAATAAACAACAATAATAATAATAAAAACAGCCGATGGTTTTCAGGTCCTTTGATAACTTTTTATTATTTTTTAATAATGAATTTTTTAAATATTTTTACCATCAGAACATATTTTTATAAAATTAATTTGAAACTGTTATTTCATACTTATTTAGAATTATTTAATTCGTTGGCAGTTTTTCCGTATAAAGTTAAAAATATCCTTTGAGATAAATTGTAATGCAAACGTTATAACTTTTACTAAAATTAATTTTTTTATGTCTTATGGACGGACGAAAGCTTATTGGAAATATTTTTAAATATTGAAAAGATAGAAGTTTGCTTCTATAGAAAATCATTTTCTGGCTGTTTCCTATGATCCAGTCATAATTACAATTATTTTATTTATAAATTTTCCGTGCTATACATCGCTTCAAGACTAATATCATTTAATTAACTGGTATGTTTTGCATTGATCGGATTTAAAATGCTTCAATATCTAAATTTTTTTAAACAAAAATTATTTCTGTAAATTTTGATTGTACTTAAAATCTTTTTATAATCTTGGACGTTTTTAAACGTAAAAAAAATCTGAACGCAAAAAAATTAAAATGAGAATACCAATTGAATTAGTAAATTTCTAAAAACGATTGGTATCTAATTTCCAACATAGGGACTAAATAAATCAATAACTGCATGGACAAAATAACTTATGGATTTCCGGCATTTTTTTATAGTTTGCCAGAATTTAGCAGATATGCTGTAGTAACTGTTTTTCTTTTATATTCTTTTTCTTCAAAAAAGAAAGAAAGAAAGAAAGAAAAGAAAAGAAAAGAAGAAGTTAGAAATATCCTACAATTGAGTTTTAAAATGTTAGCAAAAAATGAAGCAATATTTATTTTAAAAAATAATACTGAGATGTCATAAAATACACAAAATTTAATGGCATAAAAATATTTTTATGGTATGTTCACACAGAAAAATATCCTTCTCTGTAGGTATAATTTTCTCCAAATATATTATTGGAAAACAACAGAGATTTGAATTAATTTCTAATCATTTGAATATTTAATTAACTTTTGAACTTTAGGAAGTCAACTGTTTTGAAAGTTAACTTTTGCCTTAAATAATAAATGTAACCAGAATTTCATATTATGAACATACCTTTAATTTTATTTAACACGAAAAAAAAAATGCAAGAAAAAAACCCAGTTTCACAGCAGGTGCATTCAGAACGTTGCTATCTTTCTTCTTTATAAGTTCTGAGAGTTCAAGTTGTGAAAAAAAAGTCCATTAATAAAATGGTTTCTTTCAAATGGATGAGTGTTATCTGAATTACCCGGATGATGATTTGAGCAAGTCTTATGACTAATTTATTCCATCGGAAAATGAATCAGAAACAGGAAGAAAATCTTTATCTTTATTCTAAATAAGCAGCGTTATAAGCATAGAGCTGGCATACTAATATACTTTATATACCAGCTCTATGGTTATAAGCATACCTCATGTGGATTATGAAAATGATGAATTCATTTGAAAATCTGGAAGAAAGTGAAAAAAAATTTTTTTTCCCCCCATCCTTGGATAATCATCAAGGGTTCAATAGCACGCATCTTTAAGTTAACGTATCGTAACAAAATAAAAGCTCGATATATAATCGAGAACTGAATACATTAATCTTTTCAATTTAGTCTTTCGACACTTTTGTCGATTATAAAAAAAAACCTTACACAATATGATATTCTTCTCAAATAACCCACAAACGAAATTATTTGTCTTCGAATAGTCGTTACTTAAATTTTTATTGGCAAGTTTTTATTAAAAGAAATATTTCAGGAAACGGAAATCCAAAAATTCCCATTTCAGGTTCAATGAAGTAGTTCGATATAATAGCACTTCAAACGAACTTTCGGCAAGAGTGTACAAATAATAGCTGCATAGTCACTAATGATGCATATAATAAACTCAATTAACATGAAAAAAAAAAGCCAAAGGATTTCCTTCTCTTTTAAAGCATATCGAATTTTGTATATTTCTTAATCTAACATAAATACAATAAACTCTTAGTAGGAATGAGACAGAAGGGCAGACCAGAAAATGAAGCATTGGTTTATTTAATTTTTTAAATTTATTCTTAGTTATAGAAATAATAATAAGTACAGTAAGAAAAATTTTAAATATTTTTGCAATGCGTGTATGTATAAATGTAATTACCAAAAAGATGAATAGTATTTTTCATCTGAATTTTCATAAAAAGTTTATATTTTTCTTATATTTTTGTTAAATATGCTTACCATTATATTAAAAATTTATTAAAGAAAAAACGATATTGAGATAAAATTCATATCTAGAGCAACTGTTAAATTTGTCAACATATTTCAAAAAATTATATTTTATATTTAAGTTTTTAAACAAAAAAGATGATGGTAATATTCTCATCTGTGAATAACGCATGTTATGAAATGCAGTGAAGTATGAAGGCTATAATTATGTTTTAATAATAAATTAATTTGAAATATTAAATATAAGAGCTCATTAATATAAAGAATAATGTTAAAGCAACTATAGACATTCGATGATAATTCACTTCATATAAAAACCCCATACAAAATCTTCAAAATAATAAAAATAATAATTTCTCTTACCTTAAGACAATTTTCTTGAGCAATTTCGATCTCCTTCCATAGTTAACAGGCAATAAAGTTATATTAATTTAAAAACCAAGTTGCAATACAATCAGAATTATAAATCGATTAAACAAAAACATAAGAATCAAAAAGAATACTATTACATGATTTTTACGAACTAAAAGTTTCTAGAACTGTTATGAAAATAATACAAGCGTTGCCAAACAAAAACTAATGGAACGAAAATAAATATTTAAAATCCTTTATAGACAAACGATATTTTCTTCTTCAATAGCAAAATAATCGGAGGTGACTTCTTTGCATATTATGAAGCTCTCTGTTTAAAAAAATAATAATAATAGCTTACACTGGAAAACAAAACATGTTAAATCCAAGCAGGTGATTTTTGTCTAGCTTGTTATGAAATATTAAGCTTGGAAATTAAAAAAAAATATGTTATTGACAGCAGTTACATAAAAATGATAATGTTTGTAGACTGTTTGTAATTTTTAAATTACCTAATGATACGTACATGCTTCAAAATTTATAAATTAACAAAAAATATAATTAAAATTCCAGATAGTAGAACATTGAAACTAAAACTCCTAATTTCAGTATGTAGTATTTTTTTGAAAAACATCTGCTCGGTAAGGAACGATTTTTCAAATTTTTAATTAGCCCTAAAATGAAAAAAATGAATAAAAAATTTAATATCCTTTGCTTCAGTAAAGAAATATTATGTCCCATTAATCATATTTATATCATTTTAAAATTAATAATAGCCAGATGAAAAAGTTGAGAGAAGCTAATTGTTTTTTTATCGTGATAATGTTAATATTATTTTTTACTCCTCTTCCAGCATTACCTTCTCATCGATAACAATTTTATTTTCATATAATTTGTCCTGTAATTTTAATAACTAAAAAAATTGGCATGGGAAAATTTTTAAGTAAATTCTGCAATAATAATTTTCGTTATATTTTTCCACTGGCTTCACAACACCGGATAGGCTTTTGTCTTTCTCAGAATTCGATACCGTTCTTTTCTTGACTAAGGTTTTCTTGTTTTTCTGTTTAATAATTTGTAAATATCATTAAAATTTCAATTATTTGAATTAATACATTTATAGCACATGCTCAACCAGACAATGTTAAATATATATTTTTGTGTAGTATTTAAGAATTTTAAAAAAAAGTAATTCAAAGATAAACGAATCATTATAATCATTATCATACTATGATAATTTACTCGATGTTAGAATGCCCTTTAAATTTTTTTTATCATAACATGAGAAATAGATTAATTTTGTTTTAGTTTGTTAAATAATATTTTATCATTTAAGAAACAGTACTTGTACCGAAAGGTTATCAGAACTGTTGCTGATATTTGCTATAAATAATAGCATATATCACAATAATATTTTACGAAATAACCAAACATTAAAATAAAGAATATAATAAAAATTAAAATGATTGCCTTGTTTCATTTTATTATTCCATCGCTTGCCAAGTAAACATGCGATTTTTTTTTATTTCTGGCGTATATTTTAAATTTTTAAAAAATCTACTGGGCAGAATTGTTTTAATTCGATTGAAACAAAATTCGATTTTTGTAACTCAGTTAAGCTGCAGAATTAAACTTCATTTAAATATTGATTTAATTTAATCCTATTAATGGCCCCGGTTTGAAAGAAAAAGAAGACTATTTTGTGACTGGCTTCGTAATTTTTAAACAAATCAAATGACGCAGCGGATATGGGAGCACTTCCACCTTCTTTTCACGGACAAGGCTTTAATTCTATTCAAGCCCTATATTAAGACAGTGAAAGATATTTCAACCACAAATTTGAAATCAGTTTGAGGGCGGAATTTTACATCAGTGCTACATCATTGACAGAGAATATTATCCAGATTTTTTTTTGGTTCATACAGGCTGCAGACGGAGGCTTCTGGAAAAAGTTAGTTTAAAATTTAGTCAATTAAGATCTTTCTTGAATGAATCCAAAGAGAACATCCCAAAGGCCAGATTGGAGAATTTTGGAAGGTATCTTTTAACTTTTTTTTTGCATGAATTTCCTAAAAAAAAATTAATTGCGTGCCAGCTGAAAATTTCTCTTTACGATTAATTGATACAGCTTTATTTAATAACGCTTCAAATGCTACTAAACATTTGGCATGAGGTCCATCACCGTATGAACATCTGCGGAATCCCAAATGATGAGTACAATGAACTCAATTAACCTGGAAGGAGGGTAGAGCAGTACTCCCCTCTCTTTAGTGCGACTGAAATGCGTACGGAATACCCTACCTTTCTCCATTACGCAAAGTTATATTTATTTTATGAGGTAAAAGGGCACACCAGATAACAAAGAACAGCAAAAACGAAATTGGAACTTCTAATCCGAAACATTATAATAGGATAATGCATGCTATAGGATTGATGAGCCTATCTTTAGTCCATTTTTAAAAAGGTGATCCTAATTATGCACCAGCTTTAATATGCCCACATAAAATATATTTTATTTTGTCATATCACATATAAGTCCCATAATTAGAACAATGCAATTTTTTTAAAAAATATATATATCGAAAATCTAAATTTAAGGTTTTAGAATTATTAAAGAAAAAAACTACTAAAACTAAGAATAAAATTAGAATAATTGAATAAATTTAAAAAATAAATGGTTTTATTCAATAATATGCTTAAACATTGAAAAAAAAAAAACGACAAAATTTTAATTTAAAACCCAATTAAAATTTTGAAAACTCTTTTCTTGGTTAAAAATCTTTTGTTGTTGTTTCTAGTGGTACTTGCCAAGGAAAAGCTCGCTGATGATCAGCAGGTTTTAAGCCGAAAAGAGCGTCTCTTGTTTTGAAGTCACGCCAACTAGGGCCAAGAGTACGACTTAGCTACACACTCAACACATTCACTTACACAGTCCCTTTTTACGGAGGAGGCACTTTCACACATCTTACAGATAGAACACAGAAGAACAACCATGCCCGAACCGGGACTCGAACCTGAGATGCCCAGATAATGGGGAAGATTCAAAACAACTATGCCAGGACGCCAGTGGTTAAAATTTAATACGTAAGAAATCACTGAGTGCCAAATTTGGTAACCCTAAGTTTACAGTCTGCACTGTAATGCATTTTGAAACGATTTCTTTTTATCATATAAATATAAAATAGAAGAAAGTGGAAAATAGGCATAGCTTGCTCTTTATTTATTTATTTTTTCTTTCTTCCTTCTCACCTTTCATATTATCGTTATTTATGTATGAGAGTGTGTGTGAATTAGAATAATCATGTTAAGCGAAAGAACGAATGATAATTCTCAACATAAATAGCTTTACGTATAAAAAGGAAACAAAAGCCCCACCAATACTATCCAGGATTAAAACAATATTTTTAACTAGATCTAAATAAATTAATTATCAGGCCTCGGAGATGTAGAACCTCAGAATCTAGGCGCTCCGCTCAAAACATTCATCACTGGGGAATTGTCATTTTAATTCTGTCATATTAAAAACCATGTTTTATACATTTATCTGATCCAGTACTAACGCCAGCGTTCTGGCACAGAGGTAGCATGTCTTCCTCGTGATCTGGGCGTACCGAGGTCTAGTCCCGGTTAGAGAATGGTTGTTGTTCTGTGTAATAATTGCGAATGTGCCCCCCCTGTAAAAAGGGGTTGTACAAGTAAGTGTGTGTGTCATTTCATATGAGCTAGAAGTCATTCTGCCCTAGGGCACTCAGGGATCCATATCTTCAGAAGCTACTGCACCCTTTCTTCCGTTGTAAAGCGGACAAATCATCTTCATCATAGCATTAAAAACATTCATTCGATTACAGAATTTGTTATCATACAACCTCTCACTACGAGTCATAATTTCAAGAATGTTTGCAACTGCATAACACACTTTAAAAATTTATTGTTCAGAATAAGGCATGTTAATCTTAAAGAATGAATAATAATTCCCGACATAATAACATCCATACGTATAAAAAGAAAACAAAGGTACCTTCCAACACTATCCAGGCTTAAAACAATACTTTAAACTAGGTCTAAATGAGAAAAAAAAACTTACAAGGCCTCGGAGATGTACGACCACAGAGTCCAGGTGCTCCGTTCAAAGTATTCATCACTGGAGCATTGTTGTTTTTAATCTGTCATATTAAAAACCGAAGAACTCAAAGTTTTATACGTTTATCTTATCCATAATATTAATAACATTCTTTCTATAACAACATTTGCTATCATTCAACCTCTTACTGCAAGTCAGAACTTTATGAATGTTCGCTATGTGCAACACGCTTTAAAAATTTATAACATCGCCCCAATTTATTACATCCACAAGTTTAAGTTATTGGCCCAAAATTTTCTCGCATACTTTAATTCCTCAAAAAATCGTGGATTTTCAGTAAGGTTATGAATGTCATTGGCGAACAATAGCTACGAAATATTGATCTTTGATTTGAATTTAACATTTTTGCTGAATCTACCATGTGAATCTTGGCGAGTTTTTTTTTCGTGATAAATCTAGGACACACGATTAACAGTATCCAAACATTGAATCTGTGTTTTAAAGGTATTTCTTTTAACTGAATGAAATCAACATTTGAAGCAGAATCCGAATTGTAGCCATAAAATCACAAATCAAATTTCATGCGCTTTTTAGTTACCGCCTTTACATGCTTGTGAAAGTTCAAAAATTTACAGTTAGCGGATTTGGCTCCAAATCTGATGTGAATCTTCAATTTAGATGTTAAATCTGTGTGCAAAATTTTATCCATCTAGCTCTTTCCATTTTTTAGTTATTAACTTATATTCGGACAATCGGACATATAGACTTCTTTAGAATGGAATCCGCTAAAAATTTGATAAAAATTTGCAATTTCCTCGTTAAAACTACATACCGAATTTCATCAGACCAGCCAAAAGTGTTTTTGAGATACTAAGTTCACACTCCGACCAAAGGGCAGACCAATGGCTAATATGTGCTAAAAAAATGTTTTCCAAATTTAGATGGAGATTCAACAAAATTTTGAGTGCTTTTTATATTTTCAAAATTTTTTCTCTATATTTTGCATGAAAAAAAGTAATAACAAATCTTTACTCTATGTATAAAAATTTTGATACATTTTAAGATAAATCTTCTATTGTCTATTTCTAATCGCAGGAAATATAATATTTTCTATTCATTGATAAATGATTACTGAATTGTTAAAATTGACAAGTCAAACCTGTCTTTTTTTAAAGAGCTAAGGCAGAGTAAATTAAAAATATGCAGCATAGCATTTAAGCCAAATAGTCGAAAGTACTCCGCATATGCCGGCTTTCTGGCACCGAGGTAGCGCGTCTTCCTCGTGTTCTGGGAGTCGCGGTTTGGGCATGGTTCTTCTTCTGTGAGATGTGTGAATGTTTGGGCTTAAATCTGCTGCTGTATCAGCGAGGAGCTTGTAAATAGGCAAGTGCCATAAGTAACAACGACAACAACAACTATGTATATTTCTGTACTTTTACTTCAGAACCTTGTAATTCTTTCTACCATTGAAAATGACATAAAAAATACAAAAGAAACAATAGTAACAACAATGGCCAAAACTTGAGAGAAGTAAGGTGTTGGGATTGATAGCAACAATGGCTGTTATTCCCTGTTTCATATATACAGAACAAAAAACAAAACAGGAACAAAATATTAAACACAAGAGAGTGCGTACACACAAAAATAAATTGAAGTTTCAGTCAGTTAACAGTTAATGAAGTCTGTTCAGTCAATTGATTGAAACTGCGGTAAGTCCGCTGATGCGATTTAGAACATTTCCACAAGTTCCAATAGAAAGAAGAGGCACAATAAAATAGAGCGTTCCGACAAGATGGAATGGTGATAAAGAGAAGAGTGTCAAAAAAAAGTCTCGACTGAATGTGGTAAAAAAATAGTTAGTAGGTACTGGAATGCTGCAACGCTTGAAGAGGAACTTGTAAATTGGTTTTGTTTGCAGTTATTTTACACAAAACATTTTTGAAGGAGATCTCTTGTGTATCTAGCTTCAGAAACGTCCACAACTTGTCTCTATAATAGGTATATTTTTTGCAAGAGATAATTATGTGTTTAATGTCATTAATGTTGTTACAGTCATGACAAAGCGGATCATTTTTAAGTTCGAAACGATTCAACAGTCAAGGTGTTATAATTGTTTTGCTGATTAGTCTGGCCAAGACAACATCTCCCCACCGATTTTTGAACCAAGAAGACAGTGATTCAATGCTAAGTCTCCCATCGAGAGGAAGTATTTACTGTTTCTATAATAATTGATTTCAGGTGCGAAATTGTATCTTCAGGAGAGATCCATTCAATCCATGGTGTATTGTCTGTAACTTCTTTGGTTAGGCGATCTTCAAGCTCGTTCCAGATTATATTTGAATGACCAGGTACCCTTAGAAAGGATATTTTTTTATTTAGTTTGGTTAGTTTCAATTTTAGATGCTATACGTCTGCTAAGATTATGGATAATTTTTGGCGACTGGAGAGAAATATTCGGTACTTAGAGATAGTCCAACGGTACGTATTAGATAGTCCAACTTTATCGCCAAATTTGAAGTCGTCGCCAATGAGATGCTAAACCGCCAATTTTGGCAATCCGGCAATGGTGTAATCCATTGATCTTTATCGCCAAATTTAAATCCGTCGCCAATGAGTTACTAAACCGTCGGCGATCGTTGGCGAAGACGGTCTAATACGTAAGTACCAAATATTCTTCAATGATGTGAGCACCAATTAGCTAAAATAAGATAAAATTAATCGCAGTTTCATTTTATTTAATGTTGTCATACGCGATTTTTTTTTTGTTTCAAATCAAATTTCAATGCTTTTTATCGCTGTTATTTATTCTAAGAAGCATATTCAGCGAGACAAATTGTTTTTAGCGATAAATTTTCAAATATATATCATGCAAACTGTTTTTATAAAAACAAAATTACTGCCAAAATGCCGTCAGTTTTTCTAAAAAAAAAAGAAAGTAAAATTTAAAATAGATAATTGGAGAGGTAATTTAAAGCACATTGCAAAAACAGGAAGTCTTTTTCAATCGGCTTTTAATGGATGTAATTATTTGATAAGCTATTCCAAATTTCAAGATTATAGATGAAAAGCGTATCATATGAGCGTTCCTTGAAGATAAGAAACAAAAGACGCTGACTTGACCATGGAGTTTAAATACTGACATATTATTTGATAAATACCGACTTGAATTACATTTCCAGCAATTTAAGCGAATCTTGTATTATTCTTATTATTTCAATAACTTCTTATCTTTAAATTTATTTTTATTTTAAAATTAATCTAATCGACATGAACAAGAAATAAATTAAATGCTGTTTTCAAAGAATAAATAGTTTTGCTCTAGTTTTTCCATCTTTAAAACCATTTCATTTGTTTAAAAAAATTTCAAAAGATATTATGTATAAATGATAGTTATTATATGCGGAACAAAATTTAAGTCAGGAATATTTGATTGATTTTTATTTTGTTTGCCCACTTAAAAACTGCGATAGATAAAGTATCGTAATCGTAATCAAATTCGAAGTCGATAGTCATAAATTTCCTTGTTTGAGACCAGTGTTTCCAAACCTTTTTTGCGCCTTGCCCCACTTTAACCTTTCTAAAGTTTTCATGCCCCCCCCCCATTTAACATACATAAAATTTAACTTTAAAAAATTGATTTTTTCACTTAAGAAACATAAATAATGGATTCTAGGAATAAATAACTATGAAATTGTCAGCAAAACACAGTAAGGAAAATTTCAAGACACATATTGGGAAACTGAAATTCAAATTCCAAATAACTTTAATACTTATTATGTTATATTAATTTGATTATATTTACTAATTATTATTTAAAAATAACTATTTATTATTTAAAAATTTGCTTTTTTGTAAAATTTGGCACCGATATTTAGCATTGGATTTAAATGGCCCGGAGTGAGTGAAACGGTTAAAGTTGTATCAAGTCCATTTTCAAACTGCCTTTCTGTGAGACACCCCCCCCCCCTGTGGGGCGTGGACCCCACGTTGGGAAACACTGTTTTAGGCATTTCTGAGTTTTAAAAAAACTCATTTTTGAAAAATGTCCATCTATCTACCTGTGACAAAGATAACTCAAAAATGCTTTGAGCTAGATGGATGAAATTTTGTATACGGTCTTAAAACCAATTTGCAGATTTCTATCAAAAAATTCGTTTAAAAAAAGTCTGTCTGTCCGGTAGTATGAATAAAATTTCAACACAATTACTACAAAATGAAGAGAATTAGATGGATAGTATTCGATACATAGATTTAACATGCTGGCTTTCTAAAACAGAGGTAGCGCGTCTTCTTCGTGTTCTGGGTGTCCCGGGTTCGAGTCCCGGTTCGGACATGTTCTTCTATGTTCTATCTGAAAAAGGGTCTGGACAAGCAAATGTGGTGAGTGTGTAGCTAAGTTGTACTCTTGACCTTAGTTGACGCTACTTCAAAAACAAGAGACGCTCCTTCCGGCTTAAAACCTGCTGCTGTATCAGCAGGGGGCTTGTCAATAGGCAAGTGCCATAAGTAGCAACAGCAACAGATTTAACATCAATATTGTTGATCGAAATCCAGTCAGGGGGTTGATCATCTGTCAATCTGTACTTTCAAAAGTATATTAACGCCATAATTCAAAATTCAGACTTAAATATATCAAATTTGGTATGTAGTTGTTGTGATACAATTACCAGTTGTAATTCTGTGCGAAGTTTTATTTTCAACCGCTAGGTAGAAATACGACTAAAACAGAAATTTGATTTTCAGATAATATTAACCTTCCGTCAAAAATCAGCGTGCAGTTCTAGGCAGGTACTTTGTCAAAAATTCAATAAGGCTTCTCAACATTTTTTTTTCAATAAAAAAAATTTCATACATTTCAAATATGTCCCAGTATCACAAATATTTAAATATAGAATTACCAATAAAATGGTTCTTTCAAGTTTTATCAAAGAACGAACTAATAGAAAAGATGTACTTCATTCCAATTTTCTTTAAAATTATTAAATATATATATACTTGAAATTAATTTCTATTTTTACTCATGGAAATTAAAACTTATATCTCGAAAACTTGCAGAATGGATACAGTCCCCCCCCATCCTTTTATAAAATGGCCCCTTTCCTTTGACAATGATTGTGAATCGCATCACATTTCTGCAACACCGGCCATCTCTCGGATATTCCATGCCAGATTTAGTTTACTTTCAGCGCATTCGGAGAACCCTATGAATAAAAAGCAGCGAGCCGGATGGTCAGATATAGCCGTCGGGTTCAACTGTGTTTATCGAGGAATATTTATAGGATATTTTTCCCAACAGCGACAATAAGTCCGATGCAGGATACAGATAAACGTGTTTTTTCCGACGAGGGCTTCTTCGCGAGAAAGCTCGAACTTGGACCGTCGTATGTGCTCTTGAAACTGATATTTTGTATCATATGCGGAGGAAATGCGAGGAAGGAGTGTCGGATTCCCGGAAAAATCGAAGAATTTCTGTAAAAGCAAACAAGTGCGTTGTTGTTAACAATAAAAAATATGATGACAGAAACATGCGTCAAAGATTGGACTTTTAAAAAATAAATTTTCAGCGGGTGAATAATTTTTTACTTTCTTGTAAACGAATTTTCGAGGGAGTACTGTAGTCATGAAAAAGTTAGAGTCACGTTTGAGACCTCCCATAGTTCAATATCACACTTTTGGTATTTTGTCTGGCAATCATAACTCAAAAAAGTTTTGAGCTTGACAGATCAAATGTAGACTATGACCTTTAGACCAAATTTGCGGATCTGGACCAAGTTTTGAACAAAATCTATTCAGAGCAAGTCTTTAATTTTAGTTTAGTTACATTATCGTTCGGTTCTAAAGCAACACTGGGGCTATTTAGGGACGAAGCTTGTAATTTTGAACCACGGTCAGATGACGAGGACGACTCCTGAGATGGTACCTTTCTCTCCACATCAGCTGGAGGACGTTCGGCCATAACAGATTTAAAGAGCGCCAGCCGCCACACACTCGAAGAATCATTTAGCAGGTGAATTTCGAACTCGTAACCTCAGGAATTCGAGTCCAACTCTCTACCAACCAGGCTAATCCGGCCCTAGTTTGTCGGAATAAAAAGTGGTACAGAAACTTAGAGAGGGACAGCTCACATGTCGTGCTCGTTATCAAGCCATGGGTCACAAGTTTCATGTTTGTTTAAATTTAGCCTCGAATCGCTTCAAAACTGGACAAATAAGAGCCTAACCAATTTTGAAATGGGACTTTTATTTTTGAATAGAGTTAAATGTCAAAGGCAGGACGATCTTCTGTTGTTTTCTTGTCACACCAGTAGCTGACCATTCAATCGCATAAGTATAATGGGTACTTGGAATACAATATTCTTTTTGTTCCTTCATCGCATTTGACCTTAAAAAGATGACATCTGATTAGCAATTTATTGTCTCCACGTCCTCTCCTAAAATTGGCATCCGGTTACTACTTTCTGCCATTACTCTATGGGCATTGCCATCAGATTTAACAGACCAATATATATATA
>JAOUZG010026641.1:19443313-19518648 GCA_026289955.1 Argiope argentata | reverse complement strand
ATTTTAAATTAATTTATACTTTCACCAAACTGCAGACATAAAATTAAATTCTATGTGCGTGTCAGTTACGCCATTGTATGCGAAAAAGATTCAATCATTCAATTTTTTTTTAATTTACTCAAAATCTAGCTATTATGTATACGTGACGTTAACTAGAATTTATTTTACGTATTCTGATGATAGTTATACTTTTTCTATTTCGCTTTTCCCTTTATTTTAAAAAAAAAATATTTTAGAACAAAACATAATAGATAATATGTTTTGGTTGGTTGGTCTTGAGGGGATTTAATGAAACAAAATACACACCTGTCTATTTTGTACGAAACAAAGGGTAGTTAAAAGCGGATATGTATATAATAGATTTTGGAGATAATGAATCTAGATAACAAAAACAGATTTAATTTTTTTTTAATGTATTTTGATTTTTTTTTGCTTCTTATAATTATGCATTTTTATTTACTTTTCCTAAACCAATTTTATTTGAAAACGATAGAATTGCATTAAATGTGTTAAGTTCTCAACATCCATAATATCAGACTTTCCATTTCTTTTATTTTTTACCAGTACTAGTGGCTCCATCTATTGAGAACAATACTGATTCCTTAAAACAAGGTGAAACAGATCGAGTCAAGGAAAAGAGAGGGTGCCTTGGATAGGTTGTATTTTTATATATTTCTTGAACTTTTTACTTCTCTTTAAGGGGGGGGGGGTTATAATTTAAAACATAAAATGATATAATTTATCCAGCGTTTTTCAGGATTAAAAAGTTTTTATTTCGTTTTGTTTAAACAAAAAATAGTTTAGCGCTGATTTCGTGATGTTGAATCTTGGTTAGACAATGAGAGTCACATCGGTATCTATAAACTTTTAAATCACACTTAAGTAAATAATTATATAGGAAATTCACATGAAATGACATTTTTAATAAGCAGATCAATTGAATTTTATATTTCTTTACTTGCAAGTTTTAAACATTATCACAATATATGCTAATGATTTATTTCAAATTATATTTATTTTTAGTAGCTTTATGAAAGCTATATATTTTTATTCATTTATAATTCCGCATGAATGTGCAGCATTTACGCTTATGCACATACTTAATTATTACACAATTATATTTATACAAACGTTTTGTGAATATAAATATTGTAATAATTCAGTGGGCATAATGGAGCTTTAGTTTTAGTTTAGGTTAATTATATTATACAGTTTTAAAGCAATGCAAAGGCTATTTGGGGACAGACTTCATAGTTTTAAATCGCGATGACGAGGATGACACCTGAGCTGGCACGCCCTCTCAAAACTTCTACACCAGCAGGAGGACGTTTGACTCGGATGGTTTTAACGTGCACCCGACTCGCTTACACAATGTTAACCCTTTTTCTCCGATGTGACTCGACATTCAAGATTGTGCATCATTTTGACGTTTTATTTATTAATTTTTCAAATTTAATTGTTAAAAACGCTTACATAATGGTTAATTTTTCAAAGAAATATATTAGAGCGAGTAATTTTGCATCTAATTATTTTTCGGACTGCAAAGGGTTAATTTAGTGGAATCGGGACTCGAACTCGAAACCCGCCGATTCTGAAGCTGGAACCTTACCACCAGATGCAGCAGTGGGATCGCAGCAATTTTATTTGATAACGTGTTAACAGCATCTTAATATTTTTTTTATTTACAGAATTCGTAATTTTTATAGATTTATATATTTGACAATTAAAATGATATATCTTTAACCGACTTCCCTATTGCCCCAGAGAACGCTATAGTCTGCCAAGTCAGAAATCTGACATTATTCGCAGGTCTGTTTCCAAGGCTACTACAGAAACAAAAAAATCTGGTCCAGAATCTTGCCAAAGATCCATCAGCTGTCGTGCAGTAATCTAAAGGGCATAATGGCGATAAAAAACAAATGCTCTAAAGTGAATGAGAGGGCGAAAAAGTAATATCAGGCTCTGAACTCTGTTTACCTTTTTTTTAATTACCAACTCAGGGAGAAAGAAGTGAGTGTGTGGGTGGGAAAATAATGATATTATGTTTCAAACTCTACTTAATTATCGCTGCGAACTTTCACAGAGATGAACTGTAATTAATTTAACAGGAATTTAGGTAATAATGACTTGTTTTTAAGTGACTATTAATTATCTGTAGTATAACTAAGACGTCAAAAACTATAAAAAGTCGCAACTTTAATTTACTTAATCTCTTATATAATGAAACGACTCTCAAGTTTGGTAAGCAATTAATTCCAGTGTTGTTGATTTTTAGACCATTTCAGATCCAAAGAAGCTACTGTATTCGATGTTTCTTTGTTTTAAGTTATGTAGAAAAAGTCATGAATCCATATCCCCCCCCCCCACACACTGACTTGATTGGAATTATATAAGAAGCTGAAGTCTGCATAGCTCTTTCTGTAAAGTCCTATTTTTTCAATAAAAATGAATTTCCAAAATTTTTTTTAAAAAAAGCGGAATTTTTTTTTTATTTAATGACAGAATCATAATACACTGAGCAAGTCTTTGGAATTTTAAATTTATCAGAGTTAACATCCTGCCAACTCAATGGTAGACATGGAATTTCAAGAAAAGTAGGAAGACCTTCCAGCAATTATCTTCATCATCTAACCACAACTCAAAATGCCGGCGTACTAGCATAAGGGAAGCGGGTCTTCCCTGTGCCCTGGGCGTCTCGGTTTCGGATATGTTCGTTCTATGTTTTATGAGTAAAGTGTGTGAATGTAAAAAGGGGTGTGCAAGTGAATGTGATGAGTGAGTAACAAAAAGTCGTACTCTTGACCCCAGTCGGCGCGACTTCAAAACAAGAGACGCTGATCAGGCTTAAATCGCTGACTACCTCAGCGAGCTTGTCTGTGGCAAGTGCCATAAGAAACAAAAACAACAGCAACACAGTTCAAAATTAAGTTAATACCAAAATTGATTTAGAAAGGTAAATCTAATCAAAGAAATGAATCAATAGGGGCTGAAATAATATAGAAGTTTGATCCACTGAAAATAAACTTATCTTAAATTAAAAACAATTGACATTGACAAAATAATTGACAGATTTCTGAATTAGATAGCTCCGTAGAACAGCACACAAGTCGATAACAGAATGCTTTTGATTTAATTTCCAAATATATAAATTTGTTAAAAATATAAAATAAATCTGTCGAGCATCAAACACTACATTGCTGGGGTGCTGCGGTACTGACCAAGGTTTATCACCGTCATTTAACCATGGTACAGAATTACTAAGGTCATTTTAAAATAACAATGTTGAATTAAATTCATTCAAATTTATGCAGTATTTTTCAATATTTATACATGAAATTAGAGTAGCACACAGTGAGCGGAAAGAGAAACATTTATTCCACTCTGTTCAGTTATATTAACCCCTCATTTTTAAAGCAATCGTAGGGTTATATTGAAACGGACTTCATGATTTTGAACCACGATTAGATGACGAGGACGACAGCTGAGCTGGTGCCTCCATCTCCTAACTTCCTCACCACACCAGGGAGAGCACGCTTGGCATCGACGGATTTAGCGTACATTTATTCCGTGACGTTTCGGCGGCAAAATGTTTATATTTCATGTTTTTACACAAAAACCGACCAGGCGAAATTTCACCAAGAAAATTTTTCTATCATTATGCCTCTGCATTTAGCAAGAAATACAGGATATATACTCGAATCATGAGCCAATAATTGTTTTTTACTCTTACAGGTAAGCAGACACGTGAAAAAAAAGTTTAATGGCATAAAGAATTATATTTTTGCTTTTTCAGTCGATTAATATACTGCTGAAGGAATGGTGAAATCTAAAATTTTAATACATTTTTTCGTTTTTTTTTTTATAATTTATAATAAAACTCCTTGCGCATGAAAAAAAAAAAAATCTTACGAGATTTTTATGAATAAAACAGATTAATCAATGTTTTACATTTAATCATTTTAGACCAATGAATGGCCTACTCAGGGAAATTGTGTTTGTTGATGATCTTCCTTCAGGTGGCTGTTGAAAAAGTCTAAAATCATGATATTCAAAATTCCCTTTTTTGTTTAAAATAATCGGTATGCCGAGAATGTTTCACTAAACAGGACTGAAGGATTCCAAAAAATTGTAAGATTTCGTTAATTTTTTTAAGCAATAAAATTATTGACCTAAACCATTATTTTTGCTTTCTAGTATATGTATAGAGAAATTATAGTAACCGTAAAAAAATAAAATAAATAAATAAATCCGAACTCGAAGTTTCGTTGAATTTCACCCTGAATTCGAAAAATACATTTTTGTAAAATGCTCGTCAGTGACAACGATAACTCGAAAACGCTTCGAGCTAGATGGTTGAAATTTAGTATATGGTCTTTATACCAAATTGTGAGTAAAATCTGTTCGTCTGTACGAGTATAGGTTAACACAATAAAGAAGGGGGCTAAGTAGATAAAATTCAGTACACAGATTTAGCATCTTGTATGTTTACAATATAGATTTAGCATCTATATTGTAAACATACAAGTGCACAATTTATGTTTCAATCGATTGAGAAAAACATGTCTAAAGCACAAATTCGATTTTTGGATGCTATTAACTGCATAACAGGGTTTAAACACCAATAAACTCGCCAAGGATGGCACTATATTTTCAGTAAAAAAAGCTAAATTCACGCCAAAAAATATTTCGCAACTACTGTACGCCAGTATCATGCAAGGCGTTCTCTGCTATGACAAGTTTATAAGAAGGTACGCGAGAAAGTTTTAAGGAAACCACTCGAACTGAGGTTTTTTTTTCACTTAAAGTGACCAAGGACCTTTAAATGATTTTTTTTTTTTGTAATTTTCATTTTAGCAATTTTAAATTTTACAGTCTACAGTCATTAAGAGTAACACTATAGGAGATGGCACACAAAATTGTAAAGTATTATGTCATTTTATTTATGAGTATTATGGGTTAATATAATATAAGATTAGCGATAAATAACGTTAATGAAAAATGTTCCACGGGCTCCAAATTTGTTCGAAAGCACTCCAACTGTTATTATTACTGACTCTAACCTTTTTGAAACAAAATTTGGAATTAATCTTGAAATTTGAGTACGAAATATCAAAATTAACCAATGCAATAACTCATAACTACTTAACCTTTAAAAAAAAGTCTGTAGTTTTAAGTTATTATATTGGTTAATTTCTATATTCTATACTTAAACTTCAAGTTTAATCCCAACTTTTGTTTCAAAAGGGTTAGAGTAAGTAATAATAAAAATTGGGAGTGCTTTCGAACAAATTTGGAACCCATGGAACATTTTTCATTGACATTATTTATCGCTAATCTTATATTATATTAACACCCCGAACTCATAAATAAATTAATATAGTGCTTTACAATTTTGTGTGCCATCTCCTATAGTGTTACTCTTAATACCAGTAAAATTTCAAATTGCTAAGGTGAAAATTACAAAAAATCATTTTAAAGGCCCCTGGTCGCCTTAAAAACTTATGCTTGTTTTTAATGGTTTAGAAATGAACTATTGGATCAGGATTATAGCAGACACCTAAATAATTTTAAAACATTAAATAATAAAATTATAAAAACTAGCTGCAAATTGTTCAAATACCATCAGAGGGAGGAGTACTAATCTAGTTTTTGGTGAATGAGACGGAAACCTTGATGAAACAGGCCGGCGAATTCTTAAGAGAGCGAGGAGGGCCTTGAATTATTCATCTTTTTGCGACGACTAGACGGGGGAAAACCGCGAGTACGATTTTCCCGTCTTTGCTCGGATTACCTCGAAAGGGGCATGACACCTTAGATGTGGGTGAGGGCGCAGTTTATTTCGGTCTAATAGGGAAAGTGACGATCCGTTTATAGCTAAGGTGAAGAGACTGAATGAGCGGCGACAACGGGGAATGTCGTACAACTGCCGAGACAATTGCTGAGGCGCTGAGAATGGAATGGCAATGTAATGAATTTCTCTTTTTTTTTATTACTTTGACACAGTAAAATTGCTCTTAATAGTGAATGATGGCATGGTTGGAAGTCCCGAATTAAATGTTATCTTTTATCTATGAAAAATGTATTTAAATTGATTCAAATATCATTCATATGCTTCTTCCAAGGTGTGTTGCAATCGATAAATCCTTTACTGCATGAATTAATAAAGCGTTGAAAAAAAAATTTCACGGTGGAAAAAGCTTTATTTAATTATCAGTTGTTGTTGTTACTTATGACATTTGCCAATGGACAAGCCCCCTGCTGATACAGCAGCAGATTTAAGCCGATAGGTGCGCCAACTAGGGCCAAGAGCACGACTTAAGTACACACTCACCACATTTGCTTGCACAGCCCCTTTTAAAGGGGGGGCACAGTCACAGATAGCACACAGAAGAACAATAATGTCCGAACCGGGACTCCCAGAACACGAGGAAAACGCGCTACCTCTGTTCCAGAAAGCGGTCTTAATTATCAGTAAGACATATAAAAAGAAAAATAATGGAACCTTATGGGTGTATGCGCTGAGACAAAACATTACAGTTGAAAAGCGGAAAAAATTATTATCCGTAGAAAAAGATGAGTGTATCGACTCCATGATATATATATATATATATATATATATATATATATATATATATATATATATGTCAAACAGCACTTACGGTTTACTCTGTTATCATTTTTGACAATGGATCACTCGCACTTCAATTCTGCTTTTTCACCCACTAGCACAAAAGTGAAGTTATTTTAAAATGCCAAAGTTGTAGCAAGGATGGCTCAATCTATATCAGTTAATGAAAGTATAGTAATGGTATTTATGCGAGATAGATTTAGCCCCATGCGATAGCAACACGCATGGGAGAGACATGATGGTGCTCACTTTTTTTCCCTTCTAGAGGGAGAGGAAGTACTTCACGGTGCATGAAAAAGGGGATGTTGTGATGCCGAGTTTTTAAATTTGTGTAAGTCAGACTCCTTTTCTCTTTCCGTTGTTTCATGTGTTGTGCTAGTTCCTTTAATTATTAATTAAAAAAAGATCAAATGCTCGTTATTATTGGTTCTTAGATTCACACTCAAAGCCACATTTATATATAGACAGTTATTAAATTTTTGCATAAAAGGACATCTTATGTACTAAGATAATCGACAAAGAAAGGACTGACGGATCAAACGCCCCGTCTTTCCAATTAAAAGCACGGTCTTTTTAAAATTCGCCCCCGTAATGAAAAGACAAATTCAAGAAAATCATTTGATAATCAGAAGCGTCCAGCTGAACAGCTGCCTAATACCCATAAAGCCGGCGTCCTGCATAGGGGGTAGTGCGTCTCGCCCGAGTGGTGGGTGTTCCGAGTTCGGGCATGGTTGTTCTTCTGTGTTCTATCTGTGAGGCGTGAATGTGCCCCCCTGTAAGAAGGTACTGTGCAAGCGACCGTGATGAGTATGTAGCTAAGTCGTACTCTTGTCCTTAGTTGGCGTAACTTTTAAACAAGAGACGCTCTTTTCGGCTTAAAACTCACTGATGCCTCGGCGAAGCTTGCCCATGGCAAGTGCCACTAATAATAAGATTGATAGGAGAAAAGGTTGCAAATGGAGTGATGGGGAGAAATGGCGGAAAAAAGGACGGAAGTATATAGATAATTTCTGTCGCTAAATAATGAAGCTCGTAAAAAAATACAAATTCTGTGAATCATAAAATATTGATGATAATATCAACGCTTTATCAAATACAACTGGCCAGGTTCTATACGTTTTCACTGAATTATTAAGATATTCATTAAATAGAGCATCTGCTTCAATAATGTCGGGTACAAACGCAGATACCAGGCAATTGGGGGTCACGATAGATGAAAACGAATTACAAAGTAAATAAAAAAATATTCAATCAAAATAAAATATAAAACTAAATGGACCGTCTCGTTAAAGGAGAAGTCTCATAATGTGCACTGCTTACGGCCATAAAATACGAAAATCCATTGAGAAGCATAACTGTTTAAACGGTAACTTTGACCGTTACAATTATTTGGAATATTCTAAAGAAATGTTTTGAACCGACATTATTTATCTCTAATATCACTTGGGAAAAAAATCAGAGATCATTAAATGTCCAGTTTCACATCAACATCTCAATTTTACTTGTCATCGCATTTTCGCTATTCGTAATTCGATTACACCTGAAAAGCCAATGCTCTGAGTCAGCTTCTATGTCCAAGGTAAGTGGAGTCTATAATACGATTTTTGCGCTCCGTAGCCAAAACAATTTAAACAGTTTTATTTCCTCGTTTCTCCGCTCTTAAAAAAACACCCAAAACACACTTTTTTTTCTTATGGCGCTTCGTCGTTACACCGTAGAATGAACTTGAGGACATTTTAACTAAAGAATAAGTTGATTCGCATGATTTCGAATCAGCAATCTCAACACCAAAATTAATATTTCTGAAGCTTTTTGACATACTAATTTTAAAAAAAAAACCCTCAAAGAGTTTAATCGAAAGGAGAAACAATATACAAATTTATATCTATCTATCTATATATATATAAAATTACGTCAATTCTTACTTGGTCAAAAATTATTTTAGTTTTTTTATTAAATAATTACAATTAATTGAAATAATTTATTAAAAAAATAATTGATTTTCGTAAGAATTGAACTCGCATTCATCAACTTCAGGCGAAAAATACTGATATCCTTGCATTTTACCGATTGAGCTACTGCCAGTTGATTTCAAAGATCATTTACAAACTGCTAAAACTTTTAACAAGTTTAAAAAATGTATTCCTACTCGAGTGAATGAATAAAAAGTTTTTTTTATTAACGATTGAAAATTTGAACAAGATATATATAGAGGGAAATGCTAAACTAATAGTAGGAATTGGAAGGGGAGGGGAAAGGAAAAAAATTAAAAAGCAAACAGACAGTTATTTTCCCACCAGAAATTAAGCCTTTCCATATCAAAACTAAAAATTTTTGACTCATGCATATCTATTCGATTTAGTATAAGAATAGATTTATATTTACTTACATATCTAAGGTTGAACCTACGATCACTAATAAATTTATTAATTTTGAATCAAGTTCAGTACCTGAATAGATACTCCATTTCCCAAACTTGGAATCGTAAATAAGAAAAGCTGCTTTTTAAAGAGAGAGAGAAAATTCAAAAATTAGCAAATTTAACATTATGCATTATCTAGATGAATCATTTTTAACTTATCTTTAAAGTTAATTAAAAAGTTTCCATGCATCAATCACTTATAAAATTTCAAATGACTGGAATAAATAAATAAATTCGAGCAGTATGCAAACAGTGGAAAGAAAAAAAATTAAATTCGGATTCATTTCCGCATGCATTTATATATCTATATGAATGCATGCGGAATCTATTTCAATATAAAAGTAAAAACTTCACTTAAATGGTAAATATAACAGTTCTTCACATAAGAGATTTAACTGTCATTTTTTTTTCTTCTCCCAAGCAATAATTATTCAACGACGCTGATCATCGAAATCCCATTTTTTAATAATATTTCAAAAAATATAAATAATAAATATAATCTGACAAACTTTCCAGATTTAGAATCGGAATAATTTCTATTTCAAACAAATTAAGCCAAAGTTTAAGGCTCTTGGCCACTTCGGCTTATCCTCCCCACTTATTTGCAACTGCAGACTCCAAAAATCGAAACTGTCTCAAAAAAAGAGCGAACAACAGAAGTTGGGAAATCCGACCCTTCAGTGTCTCGTACGAGTGAGCTTACCCCCTTGAATACATCGGTCAATATCAGACCAGATTTCCGTCTTCAGCCCCACAAAACTTGAAGTTCAAGAGCAAAAGTATGCAGAAAAGAGAAGCAGACAGCATCCAGTGCCCCCTAGCGAAATGCCAGACATTCAACCCGCTGTGACGTCACTAATCAATCCCGAAGACGCGACTAGCATTACATCTCTACTCTTCTCCTCTATGCGAACGGCAGCCAAGTCTACGGTCCCGTCTGTGGAGGTTCTATTGTTAAAAAGTTGGATTTTTTTTTTTTTCTTCTCTCTCTCTCTCCTACTTCTCCCAGTCTTTACTCCCCGGCACACAGGTGAATGATCGAAGACCCAGTCTGGAAAACTGCATTTCTAAAGGAATTTGCGCGGTTGCTATAGAGGGGGAAAAAAAGAAAAGAAAAAGAAGCAGATAAAAGAAAATGGGACCTTAGCCAGTTGATGGAGATTCAAAATCTGCGCGAAAAGGGTTCACAGTGGGGAGAAAAAAATAAAATGGAAGATATTTATTAGTAGCATACCCAAATTCTTTTTTAAACTTCAGCTTTTTAATACAATTATAAAATCGTCTGCTACCAACTTTTATGCACGAAAAAACGGAAGATTCAACCTTGGCAGAGTGCCAATTTCAGGGAGTATAATGTTCTACGCCTAAGCGCAGATGTCATGAGTTATTTTCCCGCGCAAATGATTCAGCAATTAAGCGGTTTAACTTCCTGCCTTAAAGGCGAGCATGCAGGGATTTTCAAAACAGCTGAGAGTTTTCAAAACTGGTTTTCTGGAAATTGACGGGAGTTAAGTTGCGTTTTGTTGCGTAACCTGCCGCGCGGGGACGGATGTGCCGCACCGCGAGCAAGAGGGGAGAAATATGCGAGCAGGTTTGTTACAATAAGACATCCCAGTTCTGATGACCGCAAACGATTTCATCGCATGACTTAACAGGGGTTCGGATTCAAAAATTTGCATATTGATGATATAATGCGTCTAGTAGTTTCATGCACATTTTTCAGCATTGCCGATTTTAAATTCCGAGCAATGCAATAAAAATTCACATTATTTCTTACAGCTTCAAAGCCTTAAAACACAATTACCTTTTTTTTTTTTTTAAATTTAGTATAAAAACATATTTTAGAAATCAGTTAAATTTAGCTTTTCCATTTTAATGTGAAGTAATAATAAGCTACATCATTAGTTCTAATAATAGCACATCCAAGTCTAGAAAATAAATGTTAAATTAATAAAGTTTAATTATTAATGCAAAAAAATACATTCTTCACATATAAATTTTCACAAAATTCCTTTGTGTGTAAGTGCTTATAATTCCCCTTTTGTATTGATTAAAAAAAAAAACTTTTATAGCATAGCAGATACAGAAAATTATTAATCAAAAGTTCTTTAATGCTTTAGAATAAAAATTATGCATACATTAATATTATCACCATTCATTTTTATTCACCCTTTTTTTTAAAAAAAAAACATTTTGAACAAAATACTTGTTTTTAAGAATTCAAAATCTTACACAATTAAACAGCAAGACTGGTCTTTCCCACCAGCTTAATGAGTTGGAAGAAAGAATATAATTTGTTAATTGCTACTAGATACTTTATTTTGGCTATGCCAATGATTAAATTATTTTTAACAATTTTCTCCTAAGTGCAATTATGTCGAATTTATTATCTCTAAATTAAGGATAATTAAACATTGATTAAGTAACTCATACTTCTATTACGCAAATTACTTGTAGCGCTCTTTCCACATTTGAAGTATCTTTATTATATTTATGGCAGAAGGAATAGTTAGCTATTAAAACATTTATAGATATTAAACAAATTGGATTACTTCAGAAACTACGATCTGTAAAATGCTAATATCATGCAAATACATAATTATGAAAACTGAAAGAACACAAAATCTGCAAAAACTAAATGAAATATTCATTATCAATTCAGGTCTTTTGATTCTTCCATAGGTTTGAAGTAAAAGAAATCAATAATAAAGCACAAGTTAAATTAAAATTTTTTTAAAAATGTGCATCATAAAAGATTAAATCGTTAATGCTTTCATAAAATAACAGAAGTTTAGCACTATATAGTTATTCATACTGATATACCAAAGACTCAATTCTAAATGCTTGTCACAGCAAAACAATTAACATATTTAAAATATAACTTTAGTATAAAAAAATGAATAGAATTTCCAAATTTGAATTCATTCAATGTATTAAACTGATTTCAACATACAATATTTTGGTTTTTTCATAATAGGTTAATTTTCTAAATAAATCTTTTATTTTCTAAGTAGAACCACTTATTAAGTAATCTCATTGCCGTGTCATTACTTCTAGAGGTTAAGAACCTTGAGTTCAAGAACTCTGACACTATATTCAACCCAGCAAAAATGTTTACTTATCTACCTAATAAGATTCAATCTGGACAATGAAGATAATTCTTTAAGTTAAATATGTTACAAGTGTATCAGAAACAAGACTTCTTAAATATGAATGCAAAAACATTCAATAACTTCAAATAAGAAATATTAATTTTTTCATGACTCTAAAATAAATAGGGAAATGTAAGTAAACAAAATTTAAATAAAATAGTTCTGCAAAAATTTATTTGTAATATCCAAATCAAATTGAGTTATTTGACAGCTTATGCTATTAAATCCTATCAAATTTACTATCGGTATTGTCTAAAACTTCACTTAACCTTTTTTTAAAACTATCTTGATAGTAAAATGAAAATTTTGTGAATATACACATATATTTAAAACCAAAGAAACAGGTTGATATTTAAATAACAATCTTAAGTCTCTTTCAATAAAAATTCAACATGGAAATATTTAAATATATTTACTTTTCAAATCAATGTACTAAACACTTTTTCTTAAATTATGAATAACTGAAATACATAATTTCTTTTCATTTTATCAAACTAGATATAAGAATTTCCCCTACCCTTTTCTAGTAAATCAACTTTTAAAATTTATAATCAAAGGCCAAGGGGTAGGTAAAAAGAAACAAGCAATCACAATCTACAAAATATATTAACTTCAAAACAGATATATTCTGTGATGTAAATATTTAAAACAAATGATAAAAACAATATCAGTTTTCTAAAAAACCTTTAAACATGAATGCAAAAAACAGGGCAATATTTAATTGGCTGGCTTGTTAATTTAATTGTGTGTTAACATGTATTTTGAGAGAATGGGACTACATAATGCCTCATTACATAAAAGAAGATAAGGAAATTATAAATAAGATTTGATTCATAAATCTTATTAATCTCATAGACAGTCACTAAAAGAGAAAGAGATAATATAAAGATGTACAATATCTAAAGCAAAAACAAGATAAAATGTTCTAATCGAACAATTTGCAGTATGTGACAAATTATTCTAAATGATGAATGATAATAAAGGTTCACTCATGACATATTAAAAAGGACATCACGGTATAAAATCCATTTTAATTTAATTATATTCATATGGTATTTTACAAAAGTCCATGACATATTTTACTAAAAGTCTGGAGCTCCCCAGTAAGGAATCTGTAAAACGAATGATTGAAATTAATTGTAACTAATAGTGAGAACTGATAAATATATTGAAGTAAAAATAATAAAAAATTCATTTGTCAATTTTAAAACAGTGATTTCTTCCTCAATATTATAAAATATATTTCAAAATTAAATTGTATTAACTTTTAGAGACTTATTTCAATATTGATCTTACATAAAGAAATAAAACTTTTTTTAAACTAATTAAATGATACATTATTGAATAATTCCTTAACTAAGACATATTTATAAAATGCAAGTTGTTTCTAATATTTAACTAATATATTAATTTGAAATATGAATTTTCTTTTTTATTGCAAAATTTTTTAAACAACTTTAAAATTAAAGTGCAACTGGAAGCAGTTATATGTATGTATTAATTTAAGAGCTGAAGTAGGGAAATTGAACTAAATATCCTTTTTAAGGGTTCATTTAAGCAAAATATAGCAGTTTTGCAAACATGATTTAAATATATTATCAACACTTTTCCTATATAACTGGTCCAGTTATAATCATTTCATTGCATTAAATTATTTATAATAGTAATAGATCATAGGAAACATGCGATTATGTATAAAACTGGATGCCACATAGTCCTGAATCATAATAAAAAAACAATTTTCACATAGTCATTAAAATAAAATTCAGATTACATCACTATTAAGCTTAAAAAACCTGATGAAATGGCGCAGCTTTTCTGTAAAAGAGCTCAAGATACAAATAAAAAGATTTATACATAAGATCGAAGATATTAAAATAGACATTATATATATATATATATATATATATAAAAGAGATTATTAATAGGAAGTTGTTTTTTTTATAAGATTTAATTTCATTCGACTACCCAAAACAAAATTGGTGTATGAACTTCTAACAATCAATTATTGAATTATTATGTCAATATTTCCAAGATTAAGTTGAATATTTTAGATATAAAAAATGAATAATTTATAAACATTAATAATTACTCACACATAATAATAATCTCCGAATTCAAATAATGTAAAATTAAAAACAATTTTGTAATAATAACACAGTATATTTCTGATGCACACTATACTATAACTAATATCAAGCATATATATTAAGCATTTCTAAATAAGGATAAAAAATTACATACTAAGTAGGTACAGGTTAAATAATCAAGAAAGTAAAAAATATCGGTTTACATACCCTCTCAGGATGGTTAGCAGATGCCTTTTTCTCTACATTAGTTGTTAACAGCTGTGATCTAAGCGAAATAACTTTAATCTTCTCAATTAGTTGTTGGTATGGTGAAAGTTTCTTGGTACCCATAACAACATGCCCCTAAAAATAAATGACCAAATCAATAAAAGTACGCATCAACAAAATTTTCTGAGAAGGGAATTTACATTAAGTATTTCACTTACTAATTGTGAATCAATTTTAGCATCCAATCGAGCATTTCGAATTAAATTGACAATCCATTTTTCAGCTACTTCAGGAGTCATATTCAGTTTTTCTGCCAACATTCTAAAAGATGAGAAGATCTTGAGTGAAAATGAACATTTTTAAAAATATTTTGTTCGCACCTGCCATAATATCAAGTAAACTAACAGATGATGCATCACTAAGACAATAAATCTTAAGTTACAGCCCTATACCAGTGAGAAGAAAATTCAAAATATCTAAAAAATTTCATATAATTATAGTATATTAGATAGTAAACCCTTCATGAAGAAAATAATTTTGTTCAATAAAAAATATTCAATGCTAGATCCAGCACAGATTCATTAATATATACACACAAACTGAAAATTCCAACAATCTAATTAAAATGTTTTTTTTTATTGCTTCAGTACAGAAGTTTCCTATGTGTGGAGTGCAATTAAAATCAGTTTTTGGAGTGTCGCTTAATCTTCATGATTGAAAATATAAATGTATTTTCCAATAATTTGCAAAAACATATGTAACGAGATGCTATAAATTTGGTTTCAAAAGTTTAGGTCACAATGAATAAAAGTTTGGAAATACTAGATTTACAATATAAAACTGAAAAGAATGTAAAGGCAGAAAGAAATATCCTGTAAATAATGCAAATTAGTATGATACTAATACTATAACCAATAAGCATTATGTAAGATTTTCTTATTTCCAAGCATCAATAATAAGAAAGATTAACTACACAATAGAATTTCATAGTGCTATTCTGTGCCATTACAGTATTACATAGATTAAATAGAACTGATAACTCTTATCCAGGATGTTACCAGAGTATTAAAAAATACCTAAAATGTACCGAAATCATCTTAAAAAGTGATTTGATTGCTTAACTGTTTAAGAAGGATTTATCAGTTTCATTTAAGAGTTAACACAATGAGAAAAAATATTCAAAATTAATAAGGTTTCTATTAATGATATTTCCATTGTTAGTAGATATGAATTTTATGTTAGAATAACAAGACATCAATATATACAGATGAAATGAAAAGGCGGAAAACTTACTTGATTGATAAGCATTGATGAATACAACAAAATGTTTCAAAAATAACTAAACGAGCATTTTCAATAAAAGAATCCAAGCAAGACACGAGGAAAAAGTCATTTGCCAAAACTTGTTCACACTCTCTTAGTTTCTGTTGTGCACCATCAAAATCAAAATTGACATACAAGCATTCAACAAATTCAGTAATAGGATCTCTATATTGATAGGATTCCTAGAAATGAAGAATAAAATATTAATTTTACATTTGTTTAAAATAAACTTGAAGATGAATGGAAATGCATACACAAACAATTTGTTTATTCATTGGTTAATGTTTTTTAACTATTTATTTATAGCAAAAAATGTTAAAAGATAGGTATATAACCATTAAAGGTTAAAACTATACAACAAAATAGTAAATTTAAAAATATCCAAATAAAAAATCGGGAGGAAAAAAAAAAAGAAAAAGAAAGATATCCTTTTATAGGAAATATGTTTTCAGTACTTATGTATGCAAGAAATATGTCCTTTCAATGATAACAAACAGTGAAGTCAATAAACACACTTCCCAACACTAAACATTTAACACAGGAATACAGCTGTAATAAATTATGACTGAATTTATAAATATTGAAAATACAAATTTTAGTGAGATAAATGAAAATTTATTTATGAAAAAATAAACTCAATTTTTAAAAATAATTAAGTAACAAGTTATATACAAACACTATTAGAACTAAATAATGACAACAATTCAGATACTCATTAAAAACACACACACACTAACCTGTTGAATGACCTTTACTAATTCTTTCATGACAGATGGTCTTTGTTTGTTCGTAATAACTGCAGTTGTCAAATACCTCAAAATATGAGGACAAACTGTCTGAATAGCATTTAAATACCTGGAAATAATGATATATAATTATATAATATCAAAATCACACATTCTTCAAAATGTTAAATTCCATTAATATCAAAATACAAACTAAAAAAACTTGGAAAGAATTGTAGAATAAAAATACAATATGATAATAATCCTACCAAGAACAATAAATTAAAAAGCAATTATTACTGAAACAACTTAAATACTGGGATGAGGGAAACTATTTTCATAGTTGGCACTTGAATTTGAGAACTAGCCATTATCTTCAACTACCAAAGATGTATATAAATATAGTTTTCCTGTTTCTTAACTGAAATCTAAACCATTCGTAGATTTACAACAAATTTTACTCTCACAGAGTGGTATACAGGTAGTGTTTTAAAAAATTGGGGAAAAGAAAGTCAAGAGAAGAGAAACTCAATATTAGTTTTTGAGATTTTTCATGATTTGAAATTGAATTTGACTACTGCATTAAAAAAAATTATTATTTATCTGTTTACTATTAAAAATTAAAAAAATAATTTGGTGGAATATATTTTCTTATTTTAGCTAAAAATTGCTGCAGAAAAAAGATGGAATTTCGGCATATTATACATATATATAAATAAATTAAAGCTTCAACTGATTATCATATTATAAATATTATAAGTAAGTGTTATTAGTTTATGGCTAAGCTCAGATTCTATTTAAAAGAAGCTTTTATAAAACATTTATACTAGTGAGCTTCCTCTTTTATTTTATATATAATCATTTCATTTTCTTCCCCTTCCTTACATGATAACTGAACTGTAATAGACATTTCGAAATCATTCATGACTTGAATGAAAAATAATTTTGAGGCAACAATTTTTCAATTTTAGAGTTATTAGAAAATTAGGTAAAGAGGTTGTCACATTTGGCAATTTATAGCTTACTAAAATAACTTGTTTTCCAAATTATTCATTCTCTAAATTTTTATAAACTATTTTAATTACCTCATCATCAACCAGTTTAAACAGGTTTGAAACAATCACAAGACTACCAGATTATTCACAAATTGATATTTAGAAGCTCAAAAATCGGTTCAGCACCAAAACTTTGCTTTCCAGTTAGAAATAATTGAAAATTATATATTCAATTATTATAATATATATTACACAAATATAGGGAAAGAGAAGTCTCAAGATTGTCTGAAACCGATTTAAAATGGTTGATGACTTAAATTAATTCAGACAAATAATGACACAAAAATTAATAATGTTCGCTCATGATAACTTGAAATTGGTGATAGTAGATTTAATTTTTAAAAACTTTTTTTGTTTACAAAGAATGCAAATAACAGCATAATATAATAATATTAACTACATAATATCTAATAGTTTTCAGTAATTTTTTAAAATGAGAAATAAGCATAAAAATTGTAAATATTAAAGCATAAAAATCCAGTTTTAGAAACATTTAACATAACTTTTTTAAATAAATGAAAGGAAACCAAGAAAATGCAAACTAAATCTTTGGACTTTGGAGTGCAAATTAATTAATAATAATGTGCAAATTTAATTTAAAAATCTAAACCATGTGGTACACATTCAAACACAAAAATAAGCAAGGGAGAAATAGTTCATCAATAACTATCACATTCAAAAGATAAATAATTTCATAGGAAAGATTCAGAATTTATGAAATAGCATCCAACATCTTAACCCTGAAACAAGTATTAAAAACACACACACACAGTTAATAAGATTGGATCAATTATCAAAAGTATGAAGCAAATCTCATTTCTTCACTTAACTAAATAAAGTTGTTGCTCAGATATTAAATACATGATACTCGTTCAAAAAAAAATAAATATGCTATTTTTAAATACAAAACAACTATTTATTCACACACACACAAATATTTTGTCATATATTATCTTTTCACTTAATGCATTAAAATAATCATTTTGTATCAGAATATTTTAAACAAATAAGCTTAAAATTTTCAAAAATAGTAGAACACAAGTAGATTATTTCAATCAAATTATAAATAAGAGTACATACTGTTGGCTGAATAGGAATGTTTCAATGATAAGATCTTGACCCTTAGGGTGATTAAAGAAAACAAAAAGACTCCAATGAATAAGCCATGTCCGTTGTTGCAGAGTAACAAGCTGAGACCCAAATGGCTGAAAAAAAATAAACAAACCAACAGAAATTAAGAATTTATTTATTTCCATGTTTAGACTTCCACACTACAAATTATAAGCATGTTAAAATGTTACTTACAAAATTATCATTCAACTCTTTTGTCTAAGACATTTCAAGAAAAAATAATAATTAGGATAAATAATAACTCAAGAAACAAAAAATATAAAATGTCAAACTCACACCAATTTTAAAAAATAAGAGTATTATACTTACATTGCTATCAATGAATTCTTTCAAGCGATTGAAATCATCTAAAGCAGTATCCCAACTTTGCATCAAGATTTCTGCAGCAAGTTTACCCCACATTCCATTTAAATAATTTTTGTCAGTAGGTGGAACCTAATCAAGGGAAAAAAAAAATGTTTTTAATGAAAAGATTGATCATTCTTATAAAAACTTTATTTTCCTGACTACGCATACTTTTTATTTTCTACAAATAACTAATTTATTATAGCTCCTTACACATGAAATTACAAATAAAATTACATATTTCTTTTAAATTTCACAACTGTCCTGAGTATGAAGATTTGACAAAATAACATTCAAAAACCACACATATCTAATAAAATTATTATTTAAAAAATGTTTATATTTTCTAAGAAAGAATTAAAAAAAATTATTATGGTAAAATGGTTGAGAAATCTGTTAAGATATAAAAAGTAATCACAATCTGAATTTTAAAAATTCATCAAAATTTGGTAAAAAAACTTGCAAAATATTTATATAGCACTTTTGAACAAAAGACTTTATTTGCGTTTATAATATTAATCTAATTATTATATGAATACAATGATTTCTGTAGTTTTAGAAAATTTATTTTCATAACTAATAAGGAAGTGATTTCCATGAGAAATTTCAGTAACTAGATAATTTAATTAAAATAATTTAACTTTAGAATAATAATAAAAATAAACCAAACAAATTTTTTTTAAAGTATATTAAATATGCCGAAACACACAAATAAAATATTTAACACAAATTTTCTGCAATTAAAAATGTCAATATGAAATTTAGTAAAAATTAAGTAACATTTTAAAATAAAATACAGAGTAAATTAAAAACAGGCCTTCTTTCAAAATTAAGCTTCTAACTTGAAATTCTTACCAATAAACGATACAAATATAAATATTCAGTAGCAGCTAAATAATTTCCACATTCATATTGGCTTTTAGCAAAGATGTACACTGAATCCATCCATTCAATGTTAAACTAAAAAAGAAAAAAAAAATAGAGAAAATAGATTAATCATCAAAATAATTTTGAACTTGAAAGGTACAAAAATTAAATTCAATATCGAGACATTTTATCCAAATTTAAGGAAGATGTTAAAAAAGCAAATACCTGATAATTTCTAACAAGAAACTCCAAAAGCATGCGTCCATCCCTATAAAAAACGTAGATATTTAAAATAAGTAGAGACACACTGTGACAAAAGTTAAGATAATTTTTCCAATTTACAGATGTTTTCTTCAGAATTCTAAAGTGAACTTTTGATAATTTAATGCATTACTTAACAATATATAAGGCAAATATTTTTAATTTACAGGTTGTTTAAAATATCACTGTTATTATGACCTTCAAACTATTCTTGAGTTACCTTTGACAATATACAATTTTACAGATAGTGTAACAGGACAACTTTTCCAGCTCGCCCCCCTAGCGGCCACTTCCCAAAACTTCAGTCTGTGTTCTGGAGTCACAGTCTGGAGTCAAACATAATGTTTCCCCCCGATTATTATACTTTTAACTAATTGTTTGTATTAATCGTACGTCAGTGTATTGTAATTTGTGTGTTATGTCCTTTAATGTTTATTAAAAAGATTTAAGTAAATTTAGCTTCTTTCTTTAAGAGTTCTGTTTTTCCTTAGCAGGAATAGTGTTTGGCGCCAAGCGGTAACTAGTTTTGTTTATTGTTACAATAGTAGATTTAATGTTCTACAGGCACATACATATATGTTATAGAAAGATTGATTCCAGCATTAAATACCTAGTTACTTCCGAAATATGAATGAAAAATGCCAGTTTCACAGCAATTACATTCAAACCATTCGAAAGCTGAACACAAGCCTTTTGTAAATTTCTTGCAATTTCTTATTTTAGAAAATAAATTAGTAGGCTTCTGAAGTCTGATGCGCCTGATTTCATTACAGCATTGAATTGCTTAGAAATGGGTTTCAAATATATTTTATGTTGCATTGAATAACAATGAAATTCCTGGTTATTAATAATAATATTTTCTATTTTTTGAGTTTTAAATTTTTTTAAAAAACTTCATTCTTAAAATAATTTTTAATAAAGAATTTTAAAATTTGTACATATTTTAGAAAGTTTATTTCATGTTTTTTTTAATTTCTCTTATTCTGTTTTAATCAAATGCTTTTTTGTAGCTTAACAACAATTTTCTTCATTCTTTGCCAAGAAAAATATTTTCTCAGCAAAAATCAAATTTGATGCAGATACTCACAAAATATAAGGACTATGAGTTTCCATAACTTAAAAATGGCAGTTTTAAAACACATGTCCCATATTATATATATATATCATAAATATTGTCAATACAATACTACAAAAACACCATCAAATAATAAGTTAAAATTTAATAAATGAGGAAACATTAAGTTCAAAGTTTAATTTTCATTCTTTGTACCAAAAATTTACTATGGCAATGCCATTAGAAATCATAGAACAACAATTTTAAAATAGGATATTTTTTTAACCCATGAATAAAAATAAATAAATTGAAAGCATATCTCATTAATACTTCAAGGGCAATATGTAAAACTAATAACTTTTCTGAGGCCGTAAGTACAACAAAATAAATTTCAGTTTTTTCAAGAATTTTGGAAGATAAAACAATTTTTTTTAAAAATCTCTTAACACCGCCCCCTGCAATATAAGACAACAAATTATAAATGAGACAAAATAATGACATAAAATTGTTTTTAGACTCATTTAAACATTTCTTTCCAACTACTATAAAAGAGCATAAAAACATAGTCAAGATAATTTCATAAATATACCTAGTAGTTTCAATCTGCTTAACTACAGGCTGCGATTCAAAAATTTGCCGGATATGGTTAGTTTCTTCCTGATATATTTTCAACTCATTCACAACTTTTCTTCTTTTTTCAAGAAGTTCTAGGAGAAGAAAAAAGACAATGCACCAGAATTGAGATTTAAAAGTATTACACGTTGTAGAACATAAGAATTTATGAATACCACAAAATATTTGTAAAGAATATTGACAGTTACAATTCATGTATTGGCTTGATTTTTAAAGTATAATTTAAACTTGAAATAATTGATAAAATTGAACATCTATTATAAGGGGGGGGGGAATCCTTCATTGAAATAGTAAAGAAAAAGAAAACTTAAACTAGCGATATAGTCTTTAATTCTGTCAAAAATTGTATTGTATAATAACATTCGTCATATTATAATATTCCGATAAGGCAAAACGTTTTATAGTACTTAAGTAAAATAGCAGTTCCCAGGTTTATTTGACAAAGATTATACCAAGATCTACTACCTTGTCAATATACACCTTAGTTATTTGGAAACTAAATCTAGAGTTGTAAATAATACAAAAATCCCCCGCTTCCTTTTATCCGAAGAAAGATTGATAATCACGATAAATAAATAAACACACACACATATATATAACCAGAAAATGTTCAATATATAAAATATATATATTTGATTTTCTTAATATAGCTAATAAAAGCAACATATAAGTAAATTTAAAAGCAATGTAAGCATATAATTTTAAGTACGGGTTTTTGATGCTTAAATTTCAAGCAAATTATAAAATTCTGTCTATATCTTCTTCAGATGACTGGAGTTTTCCAGACTGTTAGAAAATTCCCCTCTATTTAAAAACACACTATTTTTGCAACCTTTTGTGTATGCAGTTAAAGGGGGGGGACACATTTTTTCTTTTTGGTAAGAATTCTGTTTTTACCTTGTTATTATAATATTTAACAATATATCACAAATATTCAAGAGATGCAAATTTTTTAAATAGTAAAATGTTTTTTGAATTTATAATTTCAGCCATGATAATAAATTTAAAGGAAATAATGCAAAATATCACACCTGAACATTTCTTTCATACCAAAATACAAACCCCAAAAAAAGAATTATTAAAAAAAATTTCAAGTAACTTTATTATCTTTACATTCATATTCAATTTTTAAACAAATGTTGTTTCCTAACTATATACGCAAAAATAATCATCATCCTTTTAAATAATTCTATAACAACATTGAAAAGATTAACTACTGATTAAAAAGTTCTGCATTTTGGAAAAATATTTTAAATTTCATTACTGCTATGGAATAAATTTTTTTTGTCAGTCATTTATTTGCATTAATGAAAAATACCTCAATATCCTATATTAACAATAAAGAATGAAGTGCATGTGTGTGTTGGTTCTCTACAATGTAGACAATTTGATCTATAGCTGTTATATTTGATAAACATATAGAAGCAGACATCTTGGCGATGGAAATATATACCATGGTGACATAGAAATTAAAAATTGAATTTTGATTTTTTTTATCAAAGCATTCTGAAAATACTATTGCACAGTAATAAATTTTACAATAATTGAATTTTTAAAATTATCTCTTTGGTGCCACATATTGAAAATTAAAGAAATTTTTTTTCTAAATTTTACAGACAGTTTTTTGAATAAATTTCTCAACATAATTTTCAACAATTATATTACATTATTGTCCAGAAGTTCAAACTGTTTTTAATATTTCTTTAAACATTTAGAGCTAAATAAGGATTCTTTTTAAATATCTGAGCAATTTACACGACAATTAAAAAGGTGAAGTTACAATACTGAAAAATTTATGAGATGAACCAGATTATATTTATAATGAAGTCAAGCACCTGGTTTTTGCCAGAAAGGTAGGGTTCATATACAAAATGGGTTCACATCATTTACACATGTAAGGTTATTTCTAAGGCTGGACTTTAATATCAATGGCAATTTATTGTTTAAAAATTAACTGCTGATGGAATCATGACTAAGAGAATCAATGGAAATGTAATTAATATCCCTGCTGAAACAGCAGGTCACCAAAGGTGGCTACTCAATGCTTATGATACAATAGATAATTTAAATAAAAGAAAAAAGTACCTTCAGGCATTTGAGCACTGGGATAAAGTTGTTTGTATATGTCAATAGCATAATCTATCATCCGAGTGTTCTTGACAATCTCTAACTTTCCGAGCAGGAGCTCTCTTTCATCATAAACCTGAAAATAATAATAGACTGCATTACAAATTTAAACAAGATAAATATGGGATCTTTCTTAAAGCTACAACTTTTAAATAATAATAACTATTTTTTTTTGGGGGGGGGGTAAAAATGTAATGACATTTCTCAAAAACAACAAAGTCATTGAATAAAAAATATAAAAGAGCCATAGTGGAAAAGAATTTTTCAGAAAGACAAACAGCGATTCAAACTTTGCTAAATAAGAGAAAGGAAAGGGGGGGGGGAGACTCCTAAATGAGCAATATATTGAAGAATAAGTACAGAGGAGATGATACTCTGAGATCACATGCTGGATTAGTCAATGTTGAGTGCTTGTTTAAAGTACTTAACATAAATTTAGAAGTTTATGCTAGATAGTATAATCAAATGTGATGCCAAGAGGTTTGAGCATGAGGCCATGGAATTTTAAGGGGCAAAAATTTGAATTGCAGGTGGATAGCAACAATAACGATGAGCTATTGGACAAATACAGCCACAGTTTCTGAAGCTATATTCTGGGTTATAGCATACAGCTGTGAAAGAGATTTCATCATGAGAAGAAATATATGTAACAGCAATAAACTTCAATAATAATAATTAAGATGCCAAAAGCATGAAAAATCATTTCAATATATTTGAGAAGTAAAACTGAGAAGAACCATCTTGATATAGCAATAGTTATATTTGCTGCAAACTCATTTTATCATAATGTTCATTAGCCTCATTTTCTGAAAATTTTAAAGTGTAGCCAAATAAAAATTTTAATGTTACAAATAATGAAATTATTATTATTATTTTGGAATACAGAGCATTGTGTTATTTTATACGGATTCCTATAAATTTTTTCTTCTCTGAATGAATGTTTTGCATAGCGAGTAAAATTTAGGAATTGATTATATTTGTGAAACAAGATTTAATTTTATTATTAACTAAAAACCTCTACCCCTGCTCACTAATCCCCAGATGATGTATGGCAATTCTTATGCAATTTTTTCATTCACCAAAATGTAGACACTTGTTCTAACAGGTGTGTTGTGCAAAGGCTGAGGATAATTGTTTTAATTAATTGAGCTTGATTGTTTAAAATGCTTTCGGTTAAATCAGAAATAAATAAAGTTTATTGGCTTTGAGAAAGACATTTTCCTCCATTTTTATAAGAATTTAGAAAATGAATAATATAAACATAGAAATTATGAATCTACAAAGTGCAGAAAACAAGAGTTTTAAACTTATTGGTACTATTCCCTGTTTTGCTGGCACAAATCACACCAAGCGGACTTTTTTAGGAATAACACAGAGTACAAACATTTTTTGAAAAATGTTATTAACAAAGATATTCTGTCCGACGTTGGTTTTGGGATTTCATTGCTTGTGCCAGTGAGATGGAAAAGTATCAGATTTTTAAATCAGCACTCTGAAGTATTTAAAAAAATTTCAATTTAATGGTTAAGAGTCTGTTATGATCCATCTTAACATGATTGAGATAAGGGGTGGAAAGAAAACTTGAGAAACAATGAAAATACTGAATTGATTAGCTTTTTATGTTTTAATCAATATAGAATAAAATTTCTCGGTCCTGAAAAAAATCCTTTTTTTTGTGTGTGCATATGTGTGGATGAAGGTACAGTGAAAACAAATTCCCCAAGTTAATAAAATTTTCAGAAAAGTAAAAGAAAAGTGTAGAAGTGATTTTCAGATGAATTGCATGCATTTATTAATGTTTCTAATAATTTTCGAAAAGAACTGATAAACATTTAAATAATTACTTACAGGTCAAAATATAAACTGTACACTGAACTATTCTATAAGAGTTGTTTTAAGTATTTATTAACACAAACTGTATAAATATTTTGTAGAAGAAACCACTATGATTCTTTAAAATAATCCAATACACTAATCTTCACTTTAACCAATTGTTATTTTTAATAATTTATATTTTATTCTAATTTGATAGAAACAATCTGAGAAATAAAATGAAGTACTAGATATTGTGCATTATTTCATAATGTGAAATAAGCATATTTTGATTTATTGTAAAACAATGAACAAGTATAAGAAAGCTTGCCCATTTTTGCATAAGAAATGGACGATAAACATCTAAGTTTTACATAAGTATATACAGATAAAAGCAATCAATAGAATAATTTAAACTGAAATTTTAACTTGATGGTAAGGCTTCCTCATTTTTTATTAATAGAAAAAAAAAAACGCCAGTTTTTACAAAAATTTCATAGAAGGAGGATAAATGAATGAAGCTGAATATATCAAAGTACACACTATAATATGATTATTAATAGGGAAAGTACATTTTTGTTAATTCATTAAAAGTTACTTCTGATTCAATTTTTACAGCTATAGTTTGAAGAATAATTTGGAAACAGTTTGCAATCCTATATGCATTTACTTTGATAAAGAAATAATAAGCATTAATTAATGAATAGATCAGAAATAAAAATTCAATTACTACGCATGCATAACAAGAATTTCTGATAAATGAACAATTGAAGAATTAACATGAAATCAAAATTTTGGTAAAAGTAATGCTTAGTGTGCCCTTTGCTGCACCAGGGATGCCAAGTTGCCAATAAAGATGGCAGACAAAGTAAAAGAACACTTCCAACAAATAGTTATGGTCACCACTTTCTGCAATATAATAATTATTATTTTTAACTGATAAGTATTGCTTTTTTCTGCTGGCTGCATTGGTCTGTAGGGCTCAAAGAAAAAGGTAGAGCACGCGAGACTTCTGGCATATGCAGAAGGCAGAATTTTTTTACTTAAAAAACCATCCAATGGCTTCACTAGCCACGGAAACAGGAACCTAGTAGCTTCGCTAGCACATTGAACATAAGAACTGTGTGGATAACAGAAACAGTGCATAATCAAAAGAAGAGAAAGAACGGAGGAAGAAGCAATCAAAACATTCTCCAAACAAAATTTCAAACAAGCAATCGTTCCTAAATTCATCAACTCGTAAAAAGATATATTCACTCATCCTTCATCCATTCTGCAGGTTTGAAATACTATCTCCCATTCCATCCATTTTTTACAATTAACGACATAACAAATTATCAAGGAAACCAACCATTAGAACAAAAAAAGAATTACCAGAACTGAGAAGAATTCCATTACACCTGACTTTTGAAGCATGAATGCAGATTATTTCATAAAATAAGAATTCATAGAATTTTTTAAAGCACATAGTGACAAGTAAAAATTGCAAAAAAATAAATTTGTTAATTTGTGTTCACATTAAAAATAAAATTGCAGTTTCTTAATAGTTGTTAAAAAGCTTTTAATTATAATAAAGAAAAAAAAATTAAAATTTTTTAATCAAATTTTTTTTATTATTTTTAATTTAACATCTTAAAATAGTTGTAGTTTATTTTCAAATCAGCCATTGTTAAAAGTAGGAAATTAGTGTTAGGGTTGCTAGAAGAGTGTTCTGTTGGGTTGCCATATTAACGACAAACTCAGGGGGCACGCTAAACTTCACTTCAACCAAAATTTTATACCTTCATAATTAAATAAAATGTCATTTTTAAAAAGCTTTAACAATTTTTTTCATAAAATATTTAATTAGAAAGCAATTTTACTGTCACAACAAGGCAGAAATCCAAGTATGAGAAATCATTGGAGCATAATTAGTTTCAAAACAGAATTTTAACAAAGCAATTTTTTTGTTGAGTAATTATATCATAATAGTATCATCTTAATGCTACATATTTGAAAAAGAAATAGTCAACTTCCATACTCTCAATTTGTCAAATTCCAATTTCTCATTTTGAATTCACAGATATCTTTTTGATTTTTTTGAATTAAAACATCACAGATATCTGAAAAATATTTCTTCATTTCCATCATTAAGTTCCTAATATGGTTATTTGTAAGTTTTGAATATTTAGAGTACTATCTTAGTTGTGATGAATCAAGAAATATAAAATTTAGTATATTGCATATAATTAGTCTTACACACTGATTTGAGAAGGATTTTGATAAATGCTGATAGTTTACATTATACCACATATTAACAAAGATTGAGAAACTGAATGTCGCGAGGATAATTCACACACAGACAGATAAAACTCCTCATAGAGGAAATAAGTCACTCATTACAGGAGAGGTTTTCAGACTTGCCATATTTTAACTTACTAACAAGCAATAAAATAAAATTTACTTATAATAAGTGACAAACAGTCATAATTTGACAACATTTTTTTAGAAAAGGAATTTGATATGAAGGGTAGAAGCCATTAGTAGTTAATGAAATTTTATATTAATGTCTCTTAAACTTTCTTTTTTTGCATTTAATCACATATTATCAACAAACTAAGAATCAAATACACAACAATTTACAGTAAAATTAGCTTGAAAAAAGTAAAAATTGATAAGATACACAATAGGAAATGAATTAACAATTCATATACAGATTTTTAAAAATATAAGAGAATATCAATAAGAGCAACAGCACAATGGTTCTTTTTGAATCTAAATATCTTGCACATAATTTATAATTACTTTAATGAAGCAAAATATTTTGATGATTCTTTATCAATGTTTAATAAAAATCAAAAGCTTAGCTGCAAAAAAACTTTTAATCATTCATAAGAAAATGAAATGAGTATTCCACATATATTGCACTATGTTCAAAAAATTAAGGATAAAAGTCTGAATAACAAAGATGCAAATAGTTCACTAAACATATGAGAGAACTAGAAAATGGTACAGAAATTGCAAAAAAGTAACATTTGTCTAGATTGGAAATAAATGGAAATTTTAAACTATTAAAGATATATTATTAGATAACTATTAAAGATATACAATAAATAACGTTTCATATACAATTATCTCATTCCACGATGATTAGATCAATTGAGTTCTTGTATTACAGTAAATACCAAATAAAATATTAAAAAATAATTATGTACCATAGAAATTTCATAAAAAAGATATACAAAATTTTAAAAAATAAATCTAGCAGCATAACAATATAATTCATTAACTAGAAATATTATTTCCATTTAGTGATTTACCCACATTTCATGGAAGAAGTCCGATCATAAATTGAATGATTTCCACTCACTGCCTGAGTGTCATATGGTAAAGATTTAATATTTACCTGCTTCACATGAAGAAATTCTAACAAAGGAAAAACTAAATGACGATCTAAAAAGGCTCCGATCTTCGAAGTTAAATCCCACTGCGCCATATTTATATCACAATCAACAAAGGGCTTCAATAACAATTTAAGATATTTAGGAATCCATGTGTTCAGTCCGAAATGGCGGCTTGGAGGTGATGCCACATATCAAATATTGGAAAAAAGGCTCATCTTATAACATAGCAATAGTTAATAATTATGTCAATTATAATATTCATAATTTAATTAGATTAGAGATATAAATCCCTATAATAGCAAATTTAAGCTTTGAGGAAGTGAACTAATATAAGTATGGCAGAATATGCATTGCATAGTAATACTAAGGCAGAAATTGCATGACAGTATTGATGAGAGAGCGCACGACTTCATTAGTTTTTAAAACGCATGAGATTAATGCGTAAATACCATATTATTAAATAACTCATCCATAATGCATCATTATTCTTGAAACTTTAATTATATTTTAATTAATTTTTAAAAAAAGTGATAAAAGTTTATTGATAAAATCAAACAAGTTTTTTTTTTAGTAAAAAGATATATATCTTCATTTTTTTTTCCATGAAAATGTTTTATTCAAAAAATTGTTCATGTGTATCTCCAATTTTTGTATATTTATTTATATAAATTAGATTAAATTGACCGACCAGATTTCGCCTCAACCTGAGAATTTTTTATATATATTTTGACTGCGTATTGTTGTGAATTTTATGTAAATTAGATGTAGATATTTATGAATTTTTGTGTAATTACTGTAAATATTTGTAAATAGTTTATTTGAGTAAAATTAACTGTAGTGGGATCGCGCGTCAGCGACGAAATACCGTTTAAGAGAATTTACAACAGATGATTTCCATTTTGGATAAATTTGTATAGTATATGTACTTTTTTGTTTATGATATTTCTTGGAAAAACTGCCTCATTCTAAATATATATGGTAATTTATAAAACAAACCAAGTTTATAATCTAGTTCGTTCAGTCTTTCTATACGGTTTACTCTTCCAGAACTTTCTTCCTATTTTTCTTGGATATGTAGTGGTTGAAGGTCGTGGTACGAACCTGCGACGTTTGGGCTTGTATTCGAGTAATATACCGATCAAGCAAAAGGGGCCCTTCAACTCGAAGGATATTACCTGGCTTATAAGGATGACGCTACAGTACTCCCCCACCAGTGAGTCGGACGAGAAACGAACGATTTTGAAAGCGCCAAGTGTATGGCGACCATGCGAGTTCGTTGGCAAGTCGAGTTAACAACGGCTTTGATGCGTCGAGTAAGAGACGGCTTTGATGCATTGAGTTAGCGACGGCTTTGTTGGCTGGTAGATGACGCCACGACTGTTGCAGAAGTTTGCGTTCTCAAGGTCACCAATGCAGCGATTGAAGGTCACGGTACGAACCTGCGACATTTGGACCCGTAGCCGAGTAATATACCAATCCAGCAAAAGGGACCCTTCGGCTCGATGGATATTATCTGGCTAACAAGGCTAACGCTACTGATGCATTAAAATGTTTTTCGAAAAATTCTTGGCAATATTATTCGAACCATGTAACGAAACCATTCAGATCTCAATAAACTTGCATAAGACAGATAAATATATAAACAGTCAGACTAAAACAGATTGCTATTAGTTGGCGTATTATCAAATAAATAAATTATGAAATCGTTTTCACAAAAGGGATAAGTTACTTTGTTTTATAGTAATTCATTATTTGGTTTCTATGTGAACAAAATATCAAATGACTTTTATAATAGTTTTTTTTTTAAAAAAATAATAAAAAATACTTTGAAAAAATAAATTACCCATTACATAATTTCAGAACATGATGTTGTTTTTGGGATGAGGTTTTTGGCATCAACAAAAGTCCGTAGGCGAAAAATAAAAATGTTATCTGCACGAGCATCTCAAAGAATCAGCTTTTAATAACGCGTTATCATCAACTTTACAGAAGCTCTGATTTAAAAAATTTAGTTAATTTCTACATTAAATAAAACCTAGAAAATACAATTTTGAGCACGTGATTATATGAAATGAAATAAAAAGGAAATGTGATATTTTTTTGAACAATAAATGCGAGGCAAAGTTTTTTTGACCGCAGGCAATACTTAATTGACTAATTCAATAAAACAATTGAAATGAATAAAAATATAGTTTAACTTGCACGAGTACGTGGTGCTTGGCCGTTCATGAAATTATGTTCTGATAATCTACATTAAAATATGCATAGTGAATTTCATTTTAATTCTTTTTTTTAAGACACGAGGAAAGTTCGTATAGAGAGAAAAAACAGAAAAATTGCGAGGAAAATTGTAAAAACGACAGTTCTATAAAATAAGTTAAAATCTTAATTTCCCCTACGCCAAATGAATAACACTTCAGTTGGTTTTTTCCCCCCACGATAAAGAGGTTAGGCTTAACATGTTTTCGACCGATTATTTCAAAGAATTCTGTTTATTTTCTCAGTGTTTGATGCATTTAAAATTGAATACTGTTAATATATAGATTTTTTTTACTCATTTGGAAGCAGTACTTTTGAAATAAAATAAAACAGAATGAAAGAAATTAAAAATTTCTAATATGTATTGCGTTACCCCAACTGGCATAGAAAATTAACTCATTTACGTCGCCTGAATCGACATTGAAATTTCACGCATGTACAGTGTGTTGTAATTTTTGATAACTGTGTTTTCACTTTAATTAAAAGTATAAAAAATGTAATGTGTATGATATTGTTGTAGCTATCTCAATCTCGATCGATAAATAAAATAGATTTGACTTGACTATAAAGAAATATGGCCTTGATTTGCAGTTTTGCTTTATTTCAGGTACACATTGGAAATAATTTTTTTTTTTAGTTTAGCTGTGTGCTTTTCCATGCGTACGAAGTCTCGGGGTAAAAACTAGTGTAACATAAAATTTCATTGAAATTTTTCTTCACTTTGATAAGGCGAAACAATGAAGATTTATATTAAAAAATCAGCATATTTTAAACTATAAATGAAATACATTCAAGTTTAAGCATGTCTCTAAAATGTTTGCTCTTATAAACAAATTTTTTTAAACAATAATAATCGGTATCCTACCTCTCACTACTACTTTTCTAAGAACACTTTTCGTAATTCATTTCAATCGAACACGTCAATATTACGCAAAAGGATATAAAAGTATTTTTCAGCCGAAATTAATAATAAAAAAAAATTCTAAGCATTTGTTTAAATTTATCACCACACTATTTTTTTTGAAGATTACGTCATACCAGGCACCTGCTTCTAAGACAAATACTAATGAAATATTAACGATTTAAGAACATTTGACGAATATTTTGCTAACGAATTTTCTGTTATGAATTCCTAAAGCATATCATAAACGATAGCTTTCAACTTCCCATTCTTTATAAGAATTTTAGGCTTTCCAATTCCCATGTGTACTACATAAAATTAAAATAGGCATTAATATCAGCGAAACAATTATCTTTTTCTGAAATCCTTTTGCAATGAATATGTAGAGGAATTATAAATAAACTGACATATAAAGCATTATCTATAATATTGATCTCAAAAGCTGGATGGAATTTTAATTTAAGGTGTTTTGAATACGGGAAATAGAATAAAAGTTTCATGCGCATTTAATAATGCACGATTTATTTGATATCAGGATATAAACTATTGTCAAGTATTTTTTATGTTAAACTAGATTAGTTATCCTGCATTTTTTCCGGGGTAGTTGGTATTAGTTGTTCGATACAAATAAAATGAAAACAGTTAATTTTTAGCATGAATTTATCCTAATGCTATTAAATATTTTCGAAGTTTTTTGTTCATGTTAATTGAGCAGTCGTTACACACACACATAATTATTTGTTTTGTGCTCTTCGTCACATAGGACAAATATACTAATAATTTAAAAATTCTTTGAAATCTAATAATTTATTTTCGAATATCAACATCACTTGTAGCTAAGTATGTCGGTGTAAAAAAATTACATTAGCTGCTACTTATTGAAATGGATTTCTCATACTCTAACCTATTTTTATAGAGACCAATGTAAATATTTGACGATAAGAATTCTCATGGCGGAGAGACAGTATACTAACCATCGATTCTGAACACAATATTAAAACAAGCAATATAAAAAAAATTTAAAGTCAATTCCCTACTTAACTCAACAAAGAAAATTTTATGTTTTAGTTACTTTTTTAATAAATAATTACAATTAATATAAATAATTTATCAAAGAACAATTGATTTTCGCAAGAATTGAACTCGCATTCTTCAGCATTTTACCGGTTGAGCTATTGCCTGTTGACTTCAATTCTCATTATAAACTGCTAAAACTCTATTAAAAGTATTAAAAATTAATTTAATTTAATTAATGAGTTAATATTTGTAAAAACTCTATTAGCATCAAGTGCCATCCACTACAAGTTTTAAAAAATGTATTTCAACTTGAGTGGATGAATAAAAAGTATTTTATTAAAGATTGAACAATATATATATAGGGAGTGTGTGAAATAATAGGAATTGAAAAATGATAGTACAGAAAATAGTTCAACTTAATTACTAGCATTATTACATTTGTGGATAAGTACGAACCGATAACAATCCACATTATTTTAAATTTGGACCCTGCTTCAGGTAGAATGAAATCTTTTTTTGCTCAGAAATGTAGTACGGGCCGATAAATGTTACTTTAACGTATGTGAAAGCATCGATCATCAAAAGATACGTTTTTGAAACATTAATTATCTTTTTCTGCTCAGAAATGTAGTACGGGCCGATAAATGTTACTTTAACGTATGTGAAAGCATCGATCATCAAAAGATACGTTTTTGAAACATTAATTATCTTTTTCTTGTACGAGGGGTCATCCTCAACGACAATTTTTCCATAAATGTGTGATCAAGTCATTGATTGGTTCTGTTTTGTATCATAATACGCTACAAAATTATTAATGTATTACTTTAGTTTAGAACAGATTTTTATCATAATGAATTATTTGCCATTGACAATACTTCCACACATGTAACTGCATTACGATGGTGTTTTTTCTCAACACACGTTCAGACTCAGGTTAAAAGTTTGTCATGAACCAGGGGCAACAGAAACTAAACTATTTTTGTTTAAAAGTTGCGATATATATATATATATATATATATATTTGCCGAAGATCCTATTTACACATTTGATTTTAGCTAGCAAATCAATGGCGTCCAAATACATGAGACAATTATTGGCGTGCCTTTCAATGTAAATTGACTTACATTGAAAATGCTAATTTTTATAACCATTAATTGTGATAGTATGTCCTTATATAACAGAAAACAATTTTATTTATTGTATTCCATTCAAATGGTGGTTGAGACATTCCAAAAGCCAATATTTTAGATACCTGAAACTAATCAACTTAGTAATATAGTATTCTTAATTAGTTGAGTAAAGTAATATAGTTTAACTTTCTTTTTGATAAAATTCTGTGCAAATGCCAGACTGATCCGAATGTACTCTTAATCTTTCAGTTATTTTAAAGTACATTATGGATTATTTTTCTAAACACAATCCTTTTAAACATCTGTTCTAAGTTATTAAAAAAACAACAATGCAGAATTATAAGGCTTTATAATAGATTGCAGCCCTTTGGAAAAATAGAAAAGGAACATCATTAAATTCGTACTAAGATTTAATTCTTATGAATCTTTGTTTTTCACTATATTGAATCAATTATCATTTTTTCTTAATCATTTTATCTTTAAATTTAATACACACATTAATAATTTAATAGGGAAGGAGTCAAGATTCTGAGAATTTCATAATTATAGATGTTATTGTTAAGTAATGATATTTCTATTAGTCATGCCAATTTTACAATATTTTCATGAATCTGCAATTAATAGTTCTAAGGCAATCACTAAATTTCTATTGTCAAAATTAAATATCCCTCTTTGCAACTTTATTATTATTTAACAAGAAATAAGTCAAAAGATTATATATGAAATCTACTTATTTTACTAAAGATAAATAAATCTATAAAGGTCTATAACTATTAACAAATTCACAACCAAAATTCCATACAGCATAAAAAATCTTTTATTCAGGAAGGAAAAATGGTTCTTTGTACAATGAAAGAAGTCAACGATAAATGCTTCAGTAAAAATTATTATGTAAGGTTTCCCAATAACCTTAACAAGTGCATCCATTCTTACATACACAATTATAACTACATTTTTATCAATATTTCATAATGTTGATTTTGACTAATTACATTGTTGTGTCTAAAAAATGGAATTCCCAGTAAAATTCTGAAAGTGATAAAACCCATTTATTCAGTGAATTGCAATAAACAAATAAATTCAATTTAAGATTAAAAATTTATAGCCATACTTTTGGAACTTCATTTTAATATCTTAAAATACAGAAAATAAAATATTCAAGATAAAAAAAAAACAAGTTACAAAACAAAATTTTATTTAAAGTGTTGTGTTTAGAAATAAGTAAATATTTGTATAAAGGCTTCTGGTCCATTTTTCTGGAATATAAATTTTGCTTTATCTCTTCATCCAAATCTGATACTCTGTATCAACTGGAACACAGCTAAAAAGAAAATATATATATATATTTTACAAAATAAAACTTTTAAAAAAAGAAATATAGATAAAAAGATTTAAAAAATATACATTTCTTTCACTGAAAGCTAACATTAAATATATATATAAAAAAAAATCAATACTTTTATTCATATAATATGAATAAGAAACAATGGAAAGAAAATGAATATTTTTACTTATATATATATAAATATGAACTACAGATTAAATGCTTCACTAGAAAAATCCACACCTTCAATAATAATTTACTATTTTCCTGCTTCATATATTTTTAAGTACGTTAAAAAGCCCCTTTGAGGTTTAAAAGATTTGATTTTAAAATTGTCAAAAACTTCTATCTTTTTACACATTAGATAATTTCCCATTGAGGTTATTTGAAATCTTTTTTAGAAATGGCCTCAGTGATGAAGGATAGGGGACCAAAATGATTCACTATACATTCTTTCACATCAAAACATTAAGAGATGCTTGATGGATTTAACATGTAAAAGAGCTGTAAATGCAATGAATATTTGGAGGATTTAAACAAAATAACTAGTCACTATGATTTTAAAACTGAGTCATACTGACAAGGCTACCAACCTCAATCTGCTAAATTAGAATAGCTGAAAACTCATTCATTTTAATTAAAAGAAATATGATAAAAATCAATTTTTCAAAACTCATTCACATAAATAATTAAAATTGAAAACAGTAATATCTATAGTTAAATTATATACAAATAGAACAAATTTATTAAAATTCATTTTATTATGATTATCCATTATAAATTTAGATCCTTTAACTTTTGCCATTATTTAACTTAAATATATTTCTAAAAATCAACACTGTACATAATGTAATGTCTCCCAACAGTTCTGGAAAAGAAAAAAGCATTATGATTAACAAAGTGGAAAAAAGTCCATACATAAAAATTTATGTTTGCCTTCATTTTACAAGGAGTGGAAGGAATAAATAAAATAACCTTTCAACAAAATATTCTTATGCATTTACAATCCACAAGGTTAAAAGTACAGCTGTTTAAGAAGACATTTACGATCCTGCACACATGAAACAGTTATAATTGGCAAAGAATATTTATACAGCTGCTTGTTATAATACAAATATTTAAACAGGTGCATTCTTTACCATCCTTTACAGCTATGAAATTCTACATTTGTTATTCTAACATAAAAACTAAATTTTTTTTTTGTGCATTTAAAAGTTAGTTGTTTCAAAAATTTAAAAATTACTTGTTCTTACTAAAAAATAAAATTATCTCCATCTTTTAAACTCCTAGAGTCTCATGAACAAATTCATAACTATATGTATCTGTTTAAAAATAAATGAAAAATACATTGAGCTAAATAGATGAAATTCAGTATATTTCTTAACATAAAACAGATTCCCCCCTTCTCATTATGGTAAAAATCAGGAAGTTTTTCTGAACACACACACACTGCAAAAAGCTAGATGGAAGGAATTTATCAATGGCTTAGCCATCTTTTAGCCAGCATATAAACAAGTTAGCTCTCGGAAAGCTACCGATTTAAATAAATGAAGGTTATAATATAACCTTGTAATCAAAAGATACATCTATATTAAATTATGGTTTGTATTGATAGAAAATAAAGCATTTAAAACAGATATTCTGTTCCCTTCATTACATTAGGAAGCAATTCAACATTATATGAATATATTCTAAAATTGAAATATTAAAAGGGCTGGAGGAAGGCGATGTGCACAGAGTTTTAAAATATTAGAATCAGTATTAACTATTTGAATGTTACAATGATATGGATCTCAATTTCAAATTGATGTCAGATATTGAAATCAGCAACCAAGCAAGAGACATCCATACTTTGAAATTTTCACATAATAGCAGCAAGATTAGGATATTGACAGAATTAATATAAACTATACCAAATAAGATAGTTTGAGAATCAGATTAAAAATTGAAATCTAGTATATGTTCCAATGTATTGAATTCCATTAATACTTACCAGATCCACAGACAACAAAAATGAACAATCCTAGCAGCCATGGTCCTACTGCATACTTTTCATCTTGAGCTTTCTGTAATATTGTAATATGTTAGAAGGGAAGTAAGAGGAGTTGCAAACAAGCAAAATGTATATACATCAGAAAAACAAAAGTAATTCAAAATTGACTAAAAGCTTTTTAAAGAACAAGCATTAGATTTTTTAAAAAATTGTCAGCATACAGCATCTTTACAGATTTTCAAATGCTAGTGATAAGATGAAACCATAATACACAATATAGTTTATTGAATAATTCGGGTATTAACACATGTGCATGTTCAATGCACACCCAGAATTTTCATATTTTCGAATATTCTAAAATATGCTTGGCAAGCTTCATGGGCTGTATATGTGCCAATTTTTAATCTGCATTTGATATTATATTTACATCAAGTAATCTTAAATATCACCATATATTTTATACATGTATTTATTATAGAAGATTTTTTACGTGTTTAAAAGTTGTTTCCCTACAAATTAAAACACAAACTTATAACAAAATGCAGAATTAAAAAAAAAAAACAGTACGGTAAATGATCTACACAGATCGCTATAATGACCAATTGTTTCCTTATGCTTAGAGTGTAGATTTCAGTTATTTTGCTAAACATTTGTCAAACGAATGCGTAAGGTTTCATTTCCCTTGTAGCATAAAAATATTTGCCCATGGTTGGTTATGTATCAATTCCGTCAAAAAAAAAAACACGAGAACGAGATATCTCATGATTTAGTCATAATGTTCGGCCTACAAAACACTAAATCTCATGACATAGTATAAAACTTGAATTTATGATTAGGCTATAGAATTGAGATCTTGGAACTTGTTGGGCAATTAAAATCATCAAGCTAAATGGTTGTATTAGGAGCTGTTTTTTTTTTTTTTAAATTTATAATTGATAGTTTTTTATTTCAAGTTGTGTATCTTACAGGTACCTAAAAAAATCAAAACCATCATTTTAATAAATTTTTAATAAGTTAATTTATTTACAGGTACCTAAAAAAATCAAAACCATCATTTTAATATATTTTTAATAAGTTAATTTATTTTTCCTTATCACACAAGTGAAGAATTATCAACTTATCTTAATATATAAAATGTTCTTTTCGCATTTATTTCACCTTCTTACCATATTTCTTTCTCTATATTTAATTAAAAAATGACTGAAAAAGAATTTACTTTTTTCTTTATTCTCACATTTAAGCCACCACAGAATAGATAACTTTTTACTCATTTCATTTTGGTACAGTACAAATTTCAAATTTCTTTAATTATTAACCATTAAAGTAACAACTAGCTGCTTTTTCTATAATGGATATTTTTAAATTTAAAACCTTACAAATTATACGAATTGAAAATAAATTCTCATTAAAGGTACTGCTAAGATTAGTTTCCTTCTTTTTTTTGTAAACAATTATTCTTGCTTCTTACAGTTGAGAAGCTTTTAGCAGTTTTCTCTTATAAATACATTTCAGCAGTATTAACTTATTGGACATTTTACTCCCGAAGAACTACAGGTCATTAAAATTTTACATAGAAACTATCCGCTGAACTGTTTTCATGCTTACTTTTTTCAGACTTTAAAAAATATTACGAGGAATAGATCTTAGAGCTTTATTGTTTGTAAGATATTTTTAAACTTTAACTTAACTTTAAAAATCCTACCTAATTTCAGTTTATGTTAATTTTTTTTAGTATATTGAGATTTAAATCAAAGATATTAATTTACATATTTTGACTTAATAGGAACATTTTGATGATTGGCTGATGAATTTAAAAAACTATAAATTCAAGAAGCCTTGTATATCTTTATATTTTAAGCTATAGAGAAAATTTAAAAATAAATTATTAAAAGATTTAACAGAATGAATGTTCAGACATATTTGTAATCTATAAATTCTAGCATAAAAATATGTACATTCTAGACAAAAGCTATTCTTGTTTCACAATACATATGACCTATATAAATACAAAAGCTACTTTCCCAAGTTTAAATTAAACACATATCTTTCAGAATAATTAAACATAACCTTCCATTAAAAGAATAATTTTTACATTTAATTAAAAATTTTCAGAAAATAATTTTTTTTTTTCGCATTTAAGAAAAAATTGTTTTAAAGCTTTGAACTCAAAACTTATCAATCTCATTTTCACATTTTAAAAAATAAACATTCACTCATCTCTCTCAAAGCCAAAAATCTGCCCTTCAATAATAAAAAAGGAAGAAAAAAAATATTCCCATTACGTTTGAAGTCGGCATTTAAATACATTAAATTATTTCCGAATTTTAAAAATATTTTCTAAATTTTAATATTATTCAATTAAAATGGACGAATTTATTTCAAATTCTTTTGAAGTATTTACTAAAATTTAAATATTTTATTTCCAATATATGTTATTTCAGATGGACAGAATCGTAATGTTTTGGTATTATATCTCAATATTTTGTTCATACGCAAGCAAAAGATAAGCAAACACTAATTTTACCATACGTAGCAAGAAATTTCAAATAACTTCTAATTAATATTCATTCTGATGTCCGTATTTATCTTAGTTATTTAAATTAAATCCAAGAATGGAAGTAGGATTTTATAAACATAATTCCACGCTGTCAGATGACAAATATATTTCCGCGGAACACAAATCTTTCTAGCCACCGAAATTAATAAATAAAAGTTTAATTAGAAGATTAATCAACAAATAGTCAAGGATTTTCTTAATTAGAGAATATATTTAATGCTAAAAGTAAATAATTTTGAGATTGCTTAGACACGTATGTTGCATTACCCAATTTAATTAATTAGTACTTACGGATGTTTTAGGGACATTCCCACGTTGAGTAACGTTTTTGCTTGCCTTTTCATTAGCAATGCGCATTCGTTGACTGTTAACCATTTTTAAAAGTTAGAAAATTAAACTCTACACTAATAACCTAAACACAACAGAGTGCTACAATACACGTAGTCACAATTGCAATTTCCAAGTGCCAACTGCGCGATGTTGACGTGTTTAGGAAGAGAAATGAGCAAATTCAGGTGGTTGCAGTGTAACTGTATGCCTCGTGTAAACTTTTTTACCTGTTCATTATCTTGGATTTTGAATCAAATCAAACGCCCATAGACTTTTTCATTAAAGAAAAACTCTGAAAAATATGAATATTAAGTAATTAAATTATATATTTTTGATTTCTGCTAGTTGTAAATGCTTGATTATTAGTGTTATGAAAATGGATTGAAGTTGGAGGATTACCATTCCGAAGAGCATGTGATGATTGTTAAAAAGTAATGTAGTTCCATGAAACTTTTCATATAATCTTTTTTTTGCATATTTCTAATTATTTTTTATATATTTGAGTAACATTTCAATAGCATCAACCTTTTTTGATAGTATTATGCAATAAATGATTGACAATGAGATTTTATTCATCATTTCGGGTTCCATATTACTGTAGATAAAGAAATTTAGCTGATTAGAGAAAATCAGGAAGACAAAAAACACTTGAGGATTGTCTATTAATTGTAACTATAAAACCTTTTTGAGCATAACTGCATACTGACAATTCGTGCTGTGGTATCTTAACTCTTTTCTTTCTGGAAGATACATAATCGATTCCAAAACTAAAATTAACTACATCAGGTATGTCATCAAAAAATTGAGGATCGGAAAAAATCAGAAATATTTATAAGTTGCCTAATTTGGACAGTCGTCTGCATTTCGTAACATCAATTCTTGCAGATATTTGGCAACTTATGTTGCTACAATATATAGGTGGAAAATTTACAATGTTACAGTTGTTCAACAGATGTTTACATTTAGATGATATTAATTAAATATTTTAACTACAAAAGTGACAGTGCTTACTGTGTTTTAAAGTAAGTAGGAAAAATCTACTTTTACATTCTCAAAGAGAAAATTAGTTTTAAACTTGCTATTATAATTTTATTAAAACAATTCGAATGGTGAAGTTTGGATAATCTTTTCTTGTTTGTTGAAAGTTGCAACGATTGCATCATAAGTGAATGGTTTAAATCAACGGAATCGTTTACTTGGTCTAAAGGAATCGCTCATGAATAGATATAATCATTAGCAGTTATCATAAAATGGAAGCGGGAAATGTTGTCCCCTTCCAAGATATGAATTAAATAAAAAAAAATTCTGTTTTACTGCGAAGAGAGACAGAAAAATCAAATATCACGAATGCCATTAATAAAGCGAAGGCTGATGAATTAAGAAAATACGTTTTTCAAAAATCTTAAAATTTAAAAACGTTTCACTGAAATATAAGGTAAAGTAAATACAGTTTCTTTTTTTACAACTTGGCATCTGAAGAATAAAGTGTGTTTTATGTAAGGTGACGTTTTTATGATCCTCATCAAAGAATTTTTTGTTGAATTATTTGTCCATTCTTAACAGAGCCTAACTAAGGGAGGGGAATGCTAGCATCTGCCCCGAGCCTCCACATCAGAGGCCCCCCCCTCCCCAAATTGAATAGAAAGTTTATTTTACGCTACATTTTTCTTTAGTAATGAATCAGTTCTTCATTATTAAAGTAATGAAGCAGAGGGAGCTTCAAAGAACTTTATACCCCGCTCCTCAATTAGGCAAAGTCAGGCCCAGGAAGATAATAATATTGATAAATTCCATCGGTTCTCTCAAAATCTTATAAGGACGAATAAAACAAGTCGTCATTGTCTTCATATTCAAACTAGGATACACTTTTCTTCTTAGGTTCGTTAAATTACTATTAAAATTTTATTTCTATTTTCAAAAGGTGGTGAAAAGTAAAAACTGTTTATTTTTTAAAATGTAAAAAAAGTATATCTGTTTCCAGCGTTTAAAATTTTTATGGATAAGAAGGTAAGGCATATATTTTTTTCAATATTATTCATATAGTGTTATTTTTTTCAGTGGATCAAATAACGTGTATATATTCTGTCTAAAGTTTTTTTAAGTACGGTGTAACGACTTGACCACGGGCGGGGCAAATGAAATGGTAGCGTGTTATACACAAAGGGTTTATTTACAGCTTTACACAAAAAACACATCATCTAGGTTAGATACAGGAAATATTTACAACGGGACTGTCCGTTTGACAACTATGCCGGGAATTTACAAGCTGTCTGCGTGTTCGGCTACTGCCTGTAGCTCCAGAGATCTACGGATTACTTCCGGTAGATCTTTCCAACCAACTCGAGATCACGTGGTCTCTTAAACCTCAGCACTCCTCGCAGCTCGTCTCGTCCACCGGATCAGCTTGTCTCCTCTTCTCTTCTCCTCTCCTTCTCTCTTCCCTTTTTAACGGGCGCGAAGATCCACCTCTCAGGCTGATATTGGCGCGCTGGAGATACTGGTTGTCCAATCATTCAACTCCCACTCGCGCCACCATGTCGTGGGAAGATTTCTGAGACATCCACTCCTTATCAGCACCGTCACCCACTGTTCACACCTGCGTTCTTCCTTCAATGGGTTGTAAACAGCATCTGCTGTTCGTTATCGGAACCCTTCCCAGCTGGGTGGTCCATAGACGAAATAGTCCCGTCTGGTATTTCGGCACGGTTTACTGCTTTAATGAGCCGAAAACATGTGTGATCCCTTATCTGTCTATCTCAAATTCTAAGAACGGGAGAAACACAATGGGATGAATAGCCTCACCGCTGTATAGGAATATCATTGTTCGATCATGTGTCTCTTCCAGCAGGAGACAAAGTGGCGACTTCCTTACAACGGATTAATAAAATTAAAATACTTGCTTTATGTTTTAGCTTAGAGTAGCTGTGTTCCAATTTTTTAAATTTGGTTTTTAAAATTTTAAATTAATACTGTATCAAATTTATTAAATAAGTTGAGGAAAATATAGCTTAAATTTTTGTGATATATATCCTTATGACGATTTTGGATTAAAAACTAGGCCATATTTAATCGCTGAAATTATCCTTACTACTTCTAAAAGACACTATACTAGTTTTTTTTAAATCTCTATTTGCGCATTACAAGATTTTTTATTTGATTATATTTGAAATAATTGTATTCTAGAGTGTGAATATGTGATCAATTTTCCCTAATATAAATTTATTTGGTTAAAAAACATCGAAATCGAGGTGTTTTTTTCCTTGCAACTTAGAAAAAGTAATCCACCAAAAGTAAATTTCAAAATACCAAAAATTTTCTTTCAAATTATAATAAATTAATTATTTAATAACTTCTTGTAAATTTCCTTAATCAGAATTTCTATCAGAATTTCAACGCATCTTTAAAAATAGTTTACATATTTTCAATCTTGAATGATTTTTTTTTATCGTCTGCTAAAAAGGATAAATATTTCAAATAGATGTTTTCATTAATTTCTTCATTTTACTCTTAAATTACGATAAGGCTAGCAAGTGGTTGTGCAATTTACGAAGGTTTGATTTTTCTTTCTCTTTTCGTATGTAAAATTTTAAGCATAAACTAAATTTTTTAAAAGATAAAATATCTCAGTTAATAAGTCTACATGAAATATTTAGGAGATTTTTAACCTTCTTAAGGTAGATACTTTTAAATCTGCTTTTTAAAATAAAATGTCAACTATCTCTATTTTAAGAGCTCAAATATTTGTGACTATTAATTTTATTCATTTATTCGATGCATTTAGGTTTTGAATATAATTTCTAATCACTTTATAAATGACATTTTTATAACTACAACGATTTTAATGGCGAAAAATGTAATATAAATCGCATGTTTTTCCATTGAAGAATTTATTCTATATGTTTCATAACATATATTCTGAAGTTTTTTTCTTGTGATTGTTTTTTTAAGTATATATATAAGCTAAATTATTTATCATTATATCATGAGCATTATAAGGTTATTCACCATGCTAATTTTGTAAGTTGGAACTTCATCTACAAACTGCTCAATATGACATACTTGATTAAAACTTTCCAAATTTGAAATGCTCTATAGCTAAATGTATGAGGCTTTTGGAAGGTTCCATATAATATACAATATCAAGCAAGTGATTTTGCATGGTGAAAGACTCTGAGCAGAAAAAAAAAATGGTGGATTTAGAATGTTGCTGGTTAGTGCTTTTGGGGTATAAAAATGGGTTTTTCAAAATTTAATTATCGTTTCCTTTAATAACTTGGCATATAATTGAAGAAAGTATTTTTTACGTAACTTTGATTAAAAATTTTTTTTCTCTTAAAAATGGTGGGGAAGTATTATTTACTTCCCTACCATTTTCTTTCTAAATTTATTAAAATTTCTAAAATATTTTAAATTTTTATTATAATAGTTTTCATTGTTTGTGTAAATGGGTTTATGCCATTTTTGGGTGAAAATCAGAGTTTGCGTTATAATTGTGAGTAAAAATCTGTCCTTCTAATAATAAGAAGTATCTGAGTATTGGCTTTCAACAGGATAGATCTTTTAAAATACCACTATCAAATTTGATACTTGTATTTCGAGAGAAAGAGTGCAACTTCAATTTTTTTTTTTTGAAATTTAAAGAAATTAGTTAAGATTTAAGATGAATTTTGTGTTTTCCCGAGATAATCTCCAGTCTGAAAATAGTCTTTTTAATAAAACTAATTTAATTATCTTGCGAATGTTCACGATTATCAAAATTTTTTTTTCGTTTTTATTTCCTATTATCATGCTAGAACCTGATGTTGTTTTTGGGATGAGGTTTTTGGCGTCAACAAAAATCCGTAGGCGAAAAATAAAAATTTTATTATCTGCACAAGCATCTAAAAAAAATCAGCTTTTAAAGTAACTCGCATAGTCACGTAATATAATTTTGTAAGTTCAATGCCAAATCGCAAGTTAACGTATTGGTATCGCATTTACAAAAGCTCCGATTTAAAAAAATAAGTTAATGACTACAGCAAATAAAACTTAGAAAAAAGTCATTTTGAGCACGTGATTATACGAAATGAAATGAATAGGAAATGCGATATTTTTGTAAACAATAAATGCGAGACAAAGTCTTTTGGATCGTTTTCAATACCAAAGTGACTCATTCGATGAAAAGATTAAAATGAATAAAAATATAATTTAACTCGTACGAGCACGTGGTGCTTGGCCGTTCAAGAAATGATGTTCTGACATGATGCATTGAAATATGCATAGCAGATTTCATTTTTATAGATTACTTTTTTTTTGTTTTGAAATTCAAACAGTTTTCAATCATTTCATTAAATATTTAATTTCGTGCTTTCCTTCCACTGTTGAAAATCAAATTGGTTTAATATTTGTGTATTTGACTAGATAAAAAAAATGTATTTATAGTATCGTGAAATTGGGAAGATAGAGGAACCGGATATTTACGTGTTTAATAGTTTAATGATGTTATTGAGCTATCTCCAATAAAAGGATCATATACAAAATAAACAGAATTTAATAAGAGAATTGAAATGACGTAGGCTTGTAAGGTCAGACAATTTGCCAGAAAAATAAACATGAAATGATTAAAAAACGAAATAAAATATAATCCGTATTCCAGCGAATCAGCTGTCCACCTAAGATGACTTGCATAAAATAATGTTACACCAATCCAGTTTAAAGCATTACTTCTGTACAATATTTCGGGTTAACTGTTTTTCTTTTTTTTTCATTAACGATTTAATAAACATTCAAAACGTCAATCTGGCCGGCTTCCTGGCATAGTGGTAGCGCGTCTTCCCCATGATCTAGGCATCCCGGGCTCCAGTCCCGATTCGGGCATGGTTGTTCTTCTGTTTGCTATCTGTAATATGTGTGAATGTGCCCCCTCCCCCCAACAGAAAAAGGGTTGAGCAATTGAATGCGATGAGTGAGTAGAAAAGTCGTACCACAAAACCAGAGAAAAAGGCTACTATAAACAAGAAAAGTTTTGATTAGGCTTACATCGCTAACTATCTCTGTGAGCTTATCCATGGCAAATGCCATAAGAAACAATGACACTGATAATCGACATGATAAATATATCGAAATTTTTTAATACACTTATGACTTTGTTTAGTTTCAGTGTAAAATTATTTGCAACAATCAGTTAACTATGTGATATATTTTGCTTCAATTTGTGTTTTTTAATTAAATTATCCTTATAGATTATTAAAAATGAAGTTAAGTTTATGTTTGTTTAAAATATTGAATAATTTTAAGTGAAACATATATATTTATTAAGTCATTTTGCCCATTTTTTTTTCTCTTTTACTGTATGTAATCAAATTGTAAGGTTCAAAATTAAGAATTTCATTCCTGTAAAACAAATCCTTTATTTTTAAACACTATTTTAATTCAAGTACAAGTATATTTTTTGTACAATTTTTCTCAGGTCTTCTAATTTATTTCTTGATTCCTTAAAACAACATTTTTAAGAGCCAAAAAACAAGGTCAAGGTATAAATTAAAATTGTTTGACGACAGGAAATTAATACAAGAAGTCAAATTTATGAATTAGCTAGTCACCAAAGATGACCAGATCATATTAATTGAAAAATGTTAAATAAATAATGAAATTATAAGGAAATCTAAATTAAACTTATTATTTTAGGGCATAAAGTTTCAGAAGCTGTGGGGGATATAATTATTGAAGTCTAATAAAAAGCTGGAGTGGATAAATATTTTCCTAGGGTGCTATTTTATGTGAGCATCTCTGATCAGGTGTGTGTATGAGTATATAACATGAAGAAATAATGTAGAAGAAAACAAAAAGGATATGAAATATACAAGTTAATTTCATACATTCTGCACTTTTAAAAAGTTGAAAATAAAAATTTTTTCTCTTTGATTATGCTTTAAAAAAATTAATGATTCAGTTTGGAAAAATCAATTTTCTTAATTAGACAAATGATATACATTTTTAATGCTACTTTTTCTATTTTAAAATGTATCCACCCACCAAAAAAATTGTTTTAAAAATAAATAAATTACTGAAAAATTTACTTTTTTCCTTCTAAATTTAAGTCGTATCTCTATTACTGTACATAGAAAAGAATGTTCAGATTGTTTACTTTCGCCAACTTTCCACGATATCACAATCTTTGTCAATGGTAAACAACTGAAATTTTTAACTAAAGCATAAACGCAAGCAAAATACAAATCCCAAACTAAACTATAACAATATATAGCGGCCATTGATTAGAAAATATTTAGAATATTATATCTATTTACAAGCTTGCTGTTGAGCCATATTTAGATAGAAAAATATCTCAGAGGAATATGGCAAATTTTATTTATTTATCTGAAAAATTCTCTGGGAACAACACCAGGATTGTTTTGAAAAACATTTCGTATCTTTGAAATGGGGTCAGATAAGGGAAGTAATCTGTGGAGCGATACCTTTCGTCCAGATATCCATACCCTAACAAGAATATGGCGTACGATGCCAACAAAACTGATACGGACTGTGGCGACTTAACGATAACGGCTCAGTTTGGATCAGAAGACCTCCAAACCTAATAGTGTTTTAAAGTTAATAAAAATTGAAAGTTTATAAGTTAATAATAGTTGGGAATGAATACATATTGTCCCAATATGTCATCAATAATAAAATTAACGGTTTTTTTAATTTATTTAGCAATAAGGAAAAAAAAAGTGTAATAGTCCTGTGTATGGTCTTCATTCAGTTACCTAGCCATTTGCCCCGGGACCCCACGATTGAGGGGGGGGGGAGGGTGTCCGGTCATGATGAAGAACTAAAATAATGTTGTTAATAATAATAGCGATATGGAAAGAAGAGAGTAAGAGATTTATCTGAAACAATCGACGGGTTTGGAAATATACGAAATTTGCAGATATATTACAGCCTGTACAAGTGTGCAATATTTTATAATCGTTAAAAAGATTTATGACCATTTATCTCATCTTCTAGATTAGATTGCATAAGGTATTTTAATCATTCATACCATAAAATTCTTAATATTGTTAGATTGAATCATATAAGAGCCAAAGAAATATCTCTCTGAGCTTCAAAAAATAAAATTATCAGAAAAGGAAAAATAATAAAAACTAGATTTCTCGAAGTTCCTAGTAGAACAGTTTTCTTGTCTATGAAGTAATTCTGGCAATAATATTGCTTTGAATTCAGAAGTTAACCGCTTAACAGTTTTGCCCGTATACCGTACGTGCATCGATTTATTGAATTTTGAAAGCGCAAGCTAAAAATAAACCATTCATAATGATTATAATTCACTATGGAAAATTACTTCGAATAATCGATAAGTCATGTACTTGTGGTGAATTCTATATAAGCCAGATAATATCGCTCGAGTCGAAGTCGACTTTTAGCTTGACCGGTACGTCACTCGGCTGCTAACCATAATATTGGGTGTTGGGCCTAGCGCTATCCTCTAAACATCGACATATTCAATGGATTTCCATTCGAAACAATTTAAGAAAATATTCCCAAAATAGAAAGTGTCATCTTATTAGATAGTAAAGAAAATAAAACAGTTAAGTGGTTAATATACAAACTACAACTGGAAAAGGGAATTCCATTCAAACTGCGCAATCTTGAAATGAAAAAGTAGAAACACGTTTCAAGAGATTTGTACTAAGCATTGAAAAAAAATTGAGAAACATTGTAATTTTTTTGAAGTAATTTATAGTAAAAACAAAATCACGTGATAAATAAATAATTCTAATATTTTGTTTGTAATTATTTTAACAAAAAATTTAGGGCCCCAAATGATTTATGGCATTTATCCTTGTTATGGAGAAAGCCGATTCTGCTGATCGGAAATCTGTCACTGCTGTTTAGTAAATAAACAACGCTGAATTAAGATCTGTTGGGCAATCCGAGTTTCCTGTGCCTTTCTTCCTTCTCCTCCAACTTTTAAAACTAGATTTTTTTTATACCGACAAAAGCATATTGTAAAATTGAAATATTACGAAAATTGAAACAACTAATTTAATTAAGAGTTACCTTCAAGACAGTTTATGTGCATAAAATATGTAAATTTAAAAATAACATTAGAAACGGAAAGCAAATTACAAATCTCTTTATAATACGATATTAAATGCTACATTGAAAACTTCCTAGGGTAATGATTTGTGGTTGATGCAATATCTGCAGAAAAAAGTAATCTGTAAACTATTTATATCAATCTGCTAAATCTGTATCAAAAATCTGAAAAATGTATTAATATTATAAGATTTAAAACACACGTGATTTTAATTTGAATAACTTCGAGGACAATGCCTTTATATCAAAATAAAAGCCCCAAATGAAATTATTTTGAAAATATCGTTAAAAATATCTCGGGGCTTCTAAACACTCACCCAATTTATCTATTTGAAGATAATTTTATCTTTTAGAAATAAAATATAATTTCATTGAACTGGAAGGAATTAATTTTGCATAATGATAGAAATTTTCTATGACAGTTTTTTATAAATCATAATTTTGTAATTGTTTAATTTATATATTGATGAATCTTCAAGGTATTTCGTTTAATGCAATAATCGAATAAAGTGTCCCAATAAAATGTTTTATTTTACCCTAATTTAACAAATATTTAAATTAGGAAATTATCTTATCCTCTTCCTAGTTTCTGAAGTTCTGGATATGATGCAGTAACATTGTGTAGAAAATTTATATAATTTGGGAAAGAGAAAAAAATATGTACTTGTCTTGGAAATTATTTTATTATTAACGCACGGATCAGTAAAATTTACGACATCCTAACATTATTTTGCTATAGAATTTTTTAAATTACATTCAGTTACTAATCAATCCAACTGTAAAGAAATAAACAGAATTATTATCAGATTCATTTTAGAAGAGAATAGATTATGTAGGCATATTTATTAGTATAACTATATTTTATATTTATGAGTTTAATCATACTTTTATATAAAAGAAGCTTCCTATTTGAGAAAACGTGCGATTTGTTTCTTTAATGAAACGTGATAATTCTTATGAAGCATAAACTATTGAAAATAAAAATTTTTAACCCTGAATGAGCCTGAAACGATTTAAATTTGATTTTATGTTATAAGAAATTTTGCAATTCATTTATGTTGGAAAATTTACACGATCATAATACGAATAAATCTTGTCTTAAAATAATATAAATTACTTTAAATTGGTTATTTAGTTGGGACTTCATTACTTTAAATGTAGATGGCAGCACAAATCAATACTGAATAAGTTTCAGTTTCAGAAATCGCGTAGATATATATTATAGCATTCTCTTTATTACTAAACGATCCACTTTTTTGTGATCATGTAATAACAGTTTTATGAATTGGAGACATCTTTTATAAATTGTAATAACCTGTACGCTTTGAAAATATACATTATTAATAAATATTCTTCAAATTCCGCATAGAAATAAGGGTTACAATAGCTAATTTTTCATTAATTATAAACTGTTTTCATTCAAATAATCATTTTATCTATAATGATGCCATTCCTATGAGATGAATATATATTAGACATTTTTTTCCAAAATACCAATTCCGATAGCTAATTAAATTTTATAGGATTCTTTAAAATAATTATTAACAACCCCATAGCTTTCGACGGTTTTGAAAAAATGTTTGTAGTTGTCTATAATTTTCTGAGATATTAATTAAACTTTAAAAATTGTTTGGTATAACAAATATTTTTATTTCAATTAAAAATAAAGTTGAAGGTAATAAGAGGATTTTCTGTATTATACTATCTATACATATAAAACACCAACGAATATAGAGCAGTAATTGCTCATATTATTTATTGTTGATTGGCAACAATAAAATTAAAAAAAAACCCATCATATGAAGTTCAGATTGCTTCACTGAAAGTTTTTAAAGACGAATTGAATTAAACTCTTTGCTTCGTCAATTAATGTGTAACGGCATGATAATTTTCCTGGCACTAGATGGCTTTACTAGTCAACTAATATTTAATGATCTAGCAATTTTAATAATAATATAATAATTAGAAAATTGTAAATTCTTTATAATATTTACTGAAATAATAATTATTAATTTTTATAGCAAAATATTCTTTCATAAAATGTTTTTTGTATTTCCTTTTTAAATATATTTTCTGTTAACGCAAGGTTATAATATTGTTACAAGCGGGCCAACGCTAACGCTCGCCAGAGGTGAAAACGTTGGCGGCGCGTCACAATGCTCTCCGCGCCAGCCGAGTTGGCTTGGCGGGAGGAATATTCTGGTAACCCCGAGTCAAGTCTGGCTGCGTCGCGTTTCCTCTCGCGACGCGGGTCCGGCTATATAAGGGAAGGGTTGCCGTAAAATGAGTCAGTGAGTGAATTCGTTGAGTTGATCGCTCAAAGATAGTGGATCTCTCTCTTTGAGAAGAGAAGCGTTTCGCTTACTTGTAGCTTTTCGCTTGTTGTTAGTGAGCTGTGTTTGCGTTTGCTGTCAACGCTGTGTTATTGAGCTCGCTGTGATTTACTGTTGCTGTGCTATACTATAGCTGTTTTGCAAACCGTGTTTATTGTGCTTAAGACTTGCATTTACGCTGTAAGTGACTGATTATTGCGGAATTGTGTTTTCTGAAGTTTTACTTTTCCAAGTCATCCTGTATATACCTGTAAATAGCTGTAAATAAATTTGTTTGTGCTGTCCTCAAATAAAGTCCATTCAATCCGAACCCGCTACGCTAAAAACGTAACAATATCTTAACTGTTCGATTACTTAACTGCTTGTAAAAAATGTTTTACGCTCAGATTCAAATCTGGCGTCGCTTGTATAGTTGCTAAAATTTGGAGTCTGTAGTTGTCAAATAAATCCTATAAAAATGAAGGAAATGTTATGTTCTTGAAATTGTGTTATTAATAATTATTTACATAACGCGACGCACATAACAAATGGAAGTGCAAAGTCTTATTATAAATGGAATATTCACCGGGTCACCAAGAAATCCCTTTAATCAGAGAAAAGGCTCAAACAGAAAACTTAATCGAGAACAAAACTAGATTTCTCTATCGCCAAATGGGTAATCTCTAAGACTTAATCATGCAAATTGATGTTGATATTTTCCATAACGATGATCTGACGAAAATTATCGAAACAAACTTTGAAATATTTATAACAAAGATTTAAAATCTTTATTATAAATATTTCACATTTTGTTCACACGTATTGACATGTAAATATAAATGATAAATCTTGATAGCCGAAGCACAGGTTAAAAACCGAAGAACTGGTCCTTCTTGAATTCCATCCTGGGAACTGAGATATGTACAAAAGAGTTGCGAATGGTACGAGTAAAGGGTGTCCTAAATTGGACCCAAGATTTGAATTTGCCACCATTCCTGAAGTAAGGTGTTGGCAACCCTGTTAAAAACACCATTTGACAGCTGATAGTATAGGGCCAGTAAAAATGGAGCGTTACACAGTAAAAGAACCTGTTGTGGCGCTACCTTCATAACCCAGATAACATCTACGATACCGAAGTCGACTTTTTGGTATAGTGGTTATGTTACTCGGCTATAGGTCCTAGCGTCGCGGATTTGTATCGCGACCTTCAATCGGTACATTGATGACCTTAAAAATGCAACCTCCCTCAACAGTCGTGGCTCCATCTACCCGCAGCAAAATCGTCAGACTCACTTGACATAAGCAAGCAGCAACTCGCAATAACGCTGGGCGCAATACAAACCTTACGCTTCTCCACCGACTCACTTGTGGGGAGTACTGTGGCGCTACCTTCATAAACGAGATAACATCTACGATACCGAAGTGGACTTTTTTGTATAGTGGTTATATTACTCGGCTACAGGTCCTAGCTTCGCGGGTTTGTATCGTGATCTTCACTCGGTAAAGTGTTTCCATGTTGAACGGCATTTCAAAAACCATAATGCCTGACGGTTGCAGTTTGTGAAGTGGTAAATTGATTGATTCGTATTTTTTATGGGGTTATTTAAGTCAAAGGACTATATTAACAAGTACACAAACACGCGTGAAAGGGAGGACATTTAAAGTTGCATAAATGAAATTCAACCACATTTATGCAAAATGGCCATGGGAAATTTTGGCAAAAGAGGGTATGTGGGCCAGCAGGGCCGTGGAGGACATTTGCCTCATTTGTTATTCGATATGTAACCTTGTTTTATGTACTTTACAATTCAATAAAAATGTAATTTTTTTTTTAAAAAAACTGCTTTTTATGTAATTTAAGTCTTGCTTTAGAATATATTGCTCTATCTTGTAACGCTTCAATTTTACTAACTCTAAAATATGAGCTGTAATTTTTTTATAGGGTTGCCAATTCTTTACAGTACAAATGGCGGCAAATTCAACCTTTGAGTTAATTTTGGAACAACCTTTATTAACTCTCTTTCTAAACATGTACTCTCAATAAAAATTATAATTTTAATTAGCAACATTATTGTAGGCATCTGAATATGCAAGAAGCTACATATTGAGAAGGTTAGCTTCTCATCTTTATGTTAGAGACAAACCAAGGGAAAATACCGATTGTGTGATAGATGTAAAAAGCTCTTCGCTTCCCGTCGTAGGGAAGGAAGAGATCTGTAGTTGCAGGGGTGGTCTGGTTTTTCTCAACGAATGTTTACAAATGATCAGACATCCAAAATCAGCTAAGGTGTGGATGGCACTTCAAAAGAAAAAAAAGGGCATACTTCAGAACTTGTTTTCCGTGAGAATTCGATAGACTACAAGTTCTCAATATGATCTCTGACGAGTGGTCACAGAAAGGACATAAAAAATAAAAGATTAAAAGGAAATCTGCTATGCATATTTCTATGTATGATGTCTGAACATCATTTCTTGAATGGCCCAGCACCACGTGCTCGTGCGAGTTACATTATATTTTTTATTTATTTTAATTGCTTCATTGAATGAGTCATTTTAGTATTGCAAACGATCCAAAAAAACTTTGTCTCGCATTGATTGTTTAAAAAAAATATCACATTTCCTATTTATTTCTTTTCACATAATCACGTGCTCAAAATGACATTTTTGTAGGTTTTATTTGTTTTAGTCATTAACTTATTTCTTTTAATCAGAGCTTTTCTAAATGGGATGGCTTCACGTTATTAAAAGCTGTTTTTTTCAGATGCTCGTGCAAATAATAAAATTTCAATTTTTCGCCTACGGATTTTTGTTGACGTCAAAAACTTCATTCCCGAAAAAACATCACGTTCTGACATGATAAAACAAAAAGGTTTGAGTGAAAGTTTCAAAATAATTAACTAATACATTTTTATAGAGGAAATATATTGTAATATTTTATTCAAAGAATCGCACCGGATATATTATCTGGTTCTAACTTAATTTCGACAAAATGCACATGGTAAAGAAAAAGAATTCTGAAATCCTTAAAAATAATTTACTACACACCCACATACATCAGTTATATTTGAAATCACAATTTTAAATTTGAAGTATAAATATTTAATAATGTCTTCCAAAATATAAACGGATGTAAAATTATTCCCAAAAAGATAAGGTGCTCTATTAATCAATTAAATGCTTTAATAGCTCGGCTTTGAAATGATTAAATTACCCTTAATCGTGTTGAGTTAGAAAAGTACCTTATATTATATTTTGAAAAGGTATTATTAAACCTTTTTTTTTTGCTCAATTGCATTTTTCTTTTCGCAGATTTTGAAATGAATTATTAAACTATTAAAATCCTTGAAATAATTATAGCAATAATAATAATAGTTATAAAAACAGGATCAGATCTTTATTGACAAAGGAAAAAGAATAAATCCCAACTTTTTGCCTCTCGGGTATTTTAAACAAAAAAAAAATGAAACATGACAAAATTTTCTTTTGCTCCAAAATGGATTGTTTATCGTTTTTCTTTTAGTTTAGTGTTTCAGATAATATATTTCAGATATCTTTTTGTTATATATATATTTAAAAAAATATTCTGGAGAATTTTTTAAAGTTTACAAAAGGATTTTTATTTCCTTGCGTGATAAGCAAAAATACCAAAGATTTAACTTGACAAGCAAGAAATTTCTTTGCTTTATGGCCTTTTTATTTCTTTCCTGGAAAGGATAATGCATAATAATATGACAGTTTAAGCTCTTTTGCGAAAGAAAAGTCGCACGCAAATTTCACTGTTTTAACACAGTGCGAATTTTTTAAAGCTTTTATAAGATTCCTTAAAAAATGTCTTTAAGCCGATATTTATAAGAACGTTCTATTAAGTGATGAATTATATATTTTTATAGCTGAAACTTTTTGTGTTATATATGCATAATACAAAAAAAAATCAGCATTAAAAATGATAATTCTCTGGGGATAACTTTGCATAACTAAATAGATACTTAGATAGATTTTTAACTAAAAACCTTTTATAGTGCGATATAAGCCCATATGCACTATTAGATTTAAAACAGATATAATTAAAATTAGCTAAGGAAACTAGATTTATTTGATTAAACAGCAAAGTGATTTAATGGATATATTTAAAACGACATTTCAAATAAAAAAGTAATAAAATCATGTAACTAACAAAACAAAAGCTACTTAGTTTATAAAAGGCGATCAATCAAGTTGCATTTCAAAATTATCAAACTTACAAACAAATATCCAAAATTACTCTAATTAAGAATCTAGATTAAACCAAGTAATATTAACAGCTAAGGATAGTTTAAAATATCCAAAATTACTCTCATTAAGAATCTAGATTAAACCAAGTAATATTAACAGCCAAGGATAGTTTAAAATATCAGATTTAAATTCCATAATAATGCAAAGACTTTTTTCAGGTGCCTTTAAGCGTAAAATACACTACCATATTTATATAGGTAGTATCTATAAATCAAGTTCATAAGTACTATGGAACACTTGAAAAAGTATTCTATATAGTTTTTGGTAACAATAAAAACAACAACGATTTTTCATCATGGCACATCTAAAGATTAATGAATAGGCTGATAAAGGCTATTTCAAAATTAGCTCATAACTTTTAACCATTTAAAATTTTGCGTTTATTGATTTCCTTCCCGCAGAATTTTTATATTTCATTCACCATCGATTTTATTATTGTTCTGGAACTCTTTCATTTTGTTTTGATCTCCTTTCTGATGATCTCCTTCTTACCTTAATGCTTTGAGATACAAAGGTTGAGTTGGCTTTGCTAATGCAGAGTAAATGAAAAAGGGTAATAGGACGACATTCACATGTTTCTACTACATTTAACTTGCAAAAAAGTCAAATTATTGTATTTGGAGTAAATATATCTTTAATCCTTTCCCCATCCTGGTGGCATTTGCCATTGAGGTGTTTTGAGTTCTTAATTTTCCTGATTTGAACCTTTTCCTTAATTTGAAACCTGATGGTGACATTTGCCACGACTTCCAGGTCCTTTATCCGTGGTAAAAAATGAGATGAAATTAAGTGTGGATAGTTCTCTTGATGACCCTTATCCCTAATTTCCATCATTTATTCCACATTAAATTTTTTTTATTCCACATTTTAAAAATTCAGGACTGAAAAGGCTAATGATTTTTCACAACATTTGTCATATATTATGAAATTGTGCAAGGAAAAATCTGTCTGACGCGACGCCGCGACATTATTGGTTGGAACAAATGTTGAGCTCTTGAGACCCTCACCGGTATTGCTACAAACCCACCTATAGGAAGTACTTCCAGTAATTTGTAATGGGTTATCAATCCACATGATTTCTTTAACCACTGTGACGTCTCTTTAGAGCAAACAATAGTCAACAAACTTTTAGTGCAATACGTTTTAATAAATAATTAATTGCACACATCCCATGTATACATATGTAAAAGATATAAAGTTATTTCAGCTTTAAATGAGCCATTTGTTAACAGTTTTCTGAGACCATATTCAATGAAACACATCACACACACACACACACATCCACATGACATCGTCTTGCCACATAAAACCACGTATCCCCACTTCACTCCATTACAGCTTCTTCCGTTCTGGTCTTTACTTTTTGAGTTCTTACACAGATGGGGATAATCATTACACCACCAGGGCAACGAGAACCAACCACGATTCCGGAAGCATCTCATCCCCGTATATGAGGTATCCCCGGGGTGTCAAGGTGAGTTGGAATAATCGAATAGTAATTGAAAATTGTGCGCATTAAATTTATTGAAACTCAAATGACCTTTCATTTTAATCAAATATATTTTAAACATAATTACAAAGGACATTATTTAATAAACATATAATCATAGTTTGGTAAATGAAGTTTTAAAAGAGATGTATCGCCTCAGGCATTGACACATTACCACGATTAATATAAGTTCCCGAGAATTTTTAAGGAAAGCTGAATATGCTGGTATGATGCTATCTGAAGTTATATAACAAACACGTAAAACAATATTTAAAGTAAAATTTAAGCACAAATGAAAACTAATCTGCCTTCGAAGCCGAGTTTTCCAAAATTAAAACTTATTTAGTGGTGGAAGCTCATTTTCATCAAATCATTTTGGTGTATTTCTAGCGTAAGCATTTCTTCATGTATGATAATTACAAATTTCCAGGTAAGTTAGTGAAATTTTGTCTCTTTAGTAGTTACAGTTGGTGAAGTGGTCGTATTGTCTACATCCCGATGAGATGTCAAGCCTCTTACAGAAAGAATTGGTGCATGGACTTGGTATGTTTATTTTGCAGCTGACTCTAGTATTTAATTAATTACTCTAGGCTATCCGTTATTCAGATACTATGATTTTCATGCTTTCATATGAATTACTCTGTGTATAACTTAAAAAAAACTGTTCTATTAAATTCAACTATACAATTCATTTGCTTGTAATTCTATCATTACTGGCTTTTGTGAATTCAGAATTTAAATGACTTCCGAAAGTCAAAAGATCCGTAGAGAATCTAACAAGTTTATACACAAAAGGTTTCATAGCAATAAACATCTTGCCGTGCTAAAACAAATAAAATGTTTTACTATGCTAGCAGGTTACATTCGCATTTAAAATTCTCACAGGAGTATTATAATTATTTTGAGTAGCATATCCATTAAAAATCTTAGCATGAGGGTTATATCCTATATCGTTTGAGTCTATAGAGTGAATACGTTTTAGTATCAGCAGTTGAGTGAAATGTGCTAAACAAATGAGTCCGAATTTCAACGATATCCTTGAACACCATTATTGATGTGAAGGTAAATACTCACCAAGATAAAAATATTTTTGAGCTTCGAAGTTGAGAATTCAATTTGCTCAAAGTTACAGAGAAAGGAAGTGCCGTTGAAAGATTGATGCAACTGCCCAAATTAAAAGAAACTAGACTGCAATACCATTACGAAGATTTATGTTGTGGTTTTGTTGTAATCTTCTCGTTGTTGTTGTTATTTTATGGCACTTTTTTCGAGCCCCCTGACAGGCCTGTCAGCGATTTAAACCGATTGAGCGTCTCTCGTTTTCCAGTAGGGCCAAGAGTACGACTTTGCTACACACATGTCACAATCTTTTTTATGGGACAGACTTCATTCATGCATTTTCGATTCATTCATCCACAGATCGCAATTTAGATCTGGAACAGAGAACGATCACGTCTGGGCCAGTACCCCCAGGGGTATTACTCTCGACATGGAGGATTTTGGGACTACGACTGTCTTATACATGGGCCAGTCACCACGCACTTGGGGAATTTGTTGTAATCTTGTCCTTTGCAACAATTTCGTGCTGCTGGATCCTTTATGCTGTCCATTAGTATCTTAAACAGTAATTGCATCATGAGTTTTTGGAAGAAGTCTAGAAGAAGTCAAGTTAATATGCAAGAACTGTGTAAGCCAAGATTCAACTTACCAAGTTTTATCCACCACCGTTTTTTAAATGGATAAACGTACAGGACTTCTCTTTTGGAAAATGTATCAGGTTGTGTGCATACCGGAATTAATAACGCAATTCATGCCCTGTAACAAATAAAAGCCTGCAAGTGTTTATAGAGAGGTTAGATGTTGAGGGGGAATAAAGTGTACTGGAGTCGAAAAGATGAAGCAGGACTTTAGACATCTTCTTTATTTCCTGCTAGGATGTCACAACACACAACACAAATACACAACACAACAATTAAAAATAGGACGAAAAAAAACCCATCAGCACATCTCGATGACTCCGACAGACTGTCCTGTCCACCGACTCTCTTCTCTCTTTTAAACTTGTTTATCGCCTCCCCCAGTTACTACGCCACCTGGCGATCACAGGCAACCCGATCCCTCTGGGTTTTCCCAGTCTATCTCGGTTCCCAGGCAATATGATCCTTCGAGTCATTACAGCCTTCCTTGGTTCCCAGGAATACGACCCTTCACGTCTTTACAAAAGGCTTTGCAGCAAATAGCGGAAATTGCTATTAATAATATTAGAAAGAAAAGTGATACTTACTTTTTCAGACAGAGAAGTTAAATTGCATACTTGTATTAAATGACAAATATTGTTAGTCTCTTTAAGTTATCCAATACTCTAAAAAATGACCGATGGTTTCCGCAACATTTAATGCGACTTAAAATTTTTACTTTAATACTGAGTCGATTCAATGGCTAAAACACTAAACAGCTGAGGTCTGTACGCAGTTTTAAATTTATTAATTTTTTAATTAATTAAGAATAACGATATTTATCAAAGCCTCTAAATTTTATCAAGTAACTATCAAAATAATATGGGACATCTAATTATGGAATATTACTTTAACATTTTTTTTAATCATTTTCTTGTTTTTGGTTTTTAGAGAACTTTCCCCACAACTTATTTTCGAAATTTTTTCAAAGCTAATTGATTATCTCAATTTATCGTTTTATTTAATTCAAGACCAGAAACTATGGGCGGAAGAATTTTGGGGGTAATAAATCATTGTCTTTACTAATAAGTTTTCAAAATAATGATGTATTACAAGTCTGTGAATGTTTTATATATTGCCTTTCATAATCGATTTTTTTAACGAATTCAAAAATTCTTTAACGAATATTGTATCCTCTAAGTAAATTTTAATTTTGTCTGAAAAGAATATATAGAAATATGGTACCTAACTTCGGAAATAAACAATAACCTATCTTTTGAAGAAATACTCAGGTTATTCCTTTATTTTTGAACACAAGTCTTAAGATGTGCCTACTTCTACGAGGATGTGAAATCAGATCGCAAAAGGTTAAATCGTGCCATTTGTATGCTGTTGTGAGTTCAATAAAACGAAACCTTTTAAATTCAAAAGCTTTTGAAGGGTTTTAAAGATTCTTTATCGTAAAGACTCAGGACTTTTTAGTTTTATGTAAAACTGATATTGACTTTTCGTATATTTATTTGCTGAAATATTCAAAGAAAACTGAAAGGTGTTCGGCATTTGTGAAGGAAAATAATTGTTTGGTTTTTCTTTTTTAAGGTGAGAAATCTTGTTTAGAGTGAGGTATATGAATTGACTGAATTCCGTGAATAACAAATAATTGAAAAGGGGTATAATTCATGGAGCGACATATAGACACACACACGCACACGCACGATGAACATCCACGTTTCAGTTTTCTCCGAATCCGAAAAACTCATTTTTAGAACTATATCTGTCTGAAATGTATTCTCAGAAATATTTTCAGCTAGATGGATGAAATTTTACACACGGTCTATATTCAAAATTTTCAGAATTCTCTCAAATTTTGAAGAAAAGGTATTCAGTGAAAAAGCTCTCCTTAAATTAAATGCATAATATTCACAAAACGAAAAGAGCTAAATGGAATTAAATATGAAATCTAGATACTAATTTTTAAGTATAGATTTTTTTAACACTTAGAAACAAATATTTCAAAAAGTTAACCGTCTGTAAGTCTGTATTTTCATGAGTAATAAGTGAAAAAAAGCAATGATTTAAATACATAAAATTTGTTACGTGATCTTTTGACTACAGACTATTTCGATACGAAGCAATGGTTGTGACTTCAATCGTAGCTCCATATCAAATTTTTCTTCACCGGTTAGTTTGGAAAGAAAATGTCGAAAATCAATTTCCAGCAAAAAGAAAAACAAAACAAAACAATAATTCGCAAAATATCGTACTTTAACAGATTCTTTGGTAACCATTATTCAACTGTGGTTAATGCAACACTACTACATTTATTAGGCAATATGCGTGCAAGTTTAGGGGGAGACTATTCCTTCCGACTTGGTTTTACAATTCCTGTATTATAAATTCAAATTTTGATTGACCTTAAATATTGAATTTTGATCTGCAATTCTTAAATAACAAGCCCCCAAAATGAGGATTCACTTGATTTATCACTTGAGTTAACTCGGCTACTGACTACTACTTCAGTCCTCTTCGATTACTGACTGATTGCTATTTTATAGTTTCCGAAACAAAGCTTCTAGAAGGATATTGTGTCTTCGTTCCTAATCGAGATATTTCCATATTTCCCCTAGTTTCTGGAGAGCATAGTTTACCCATCTTGCAATGGACCATTCAACATCTATTATATATATTTGATAAACTTGCTTTCTGACCTTGAAACGAACTAACATGAAAGTAATATTACGAGTTCTTAACATTATAAAAACAATATTAAGATAATTGAAAATTGGTACTAATGGCCACAACTCGATCAATACATTTTTTCACAACCTATTATCTTTTTGACCTATCACAAAGTTAAATTCGAAGGTTACAAGAATGATTAATATTTATTAGTAAAGAGGCAAAACAAGAATTTGATTCATTTAAATGCCCCAAATATCACCCCCCCGACAAATTGTGTCAGTAACCCAATTAGCGGTTAGTACTTGTTAGTTAAATGCTAATTTAGTATATCTAAAATCCAATTTCGTTAGCCATTTTGTCTGCATAGAATTGTGAAATTGGCTAATCGTCTTTCCTAAATTAGAATAGTTTAAAAGATAAATATGTCGATAGATAATACACTTCCTCCCAATTTTAATAAAAACGTAACCACTCGGGTTTTGTGGAGTCTGTGTCTTAACGGATCAGCAGAATGATATATTTTGACGTTATCATGGATCAACCCATAATTGCATTTCTACATCATTATGGAATGTGCCGATGCGATCGAAGTACGGTTACGGAATTTGCGTTTGGAAAGGTCTGTCTTTCTAGACGAATTATTTTCATTTATTCTATGTACGGGAAGAGCAATTCCGTCAATAAATCGAATTATTATTTGGTGCTCCGGGAAAATACCATTTTTACTCGTATAGGGAGTATACGAAGAAAGGAGTATATAATTTTCGTATAGGGAGTATACGAAAAGAAAATATTGTAATCGTCAAAAAATTGGAACGCAAGATTTTGACGAATATCTCGGCTTCAGATCCTCCTACGTTTGGTTTTCTGTCTGTCCGTCTATCAGTCTGTGAACCCAAAAACTAAAAAAATTCACATTGTTAATGAAATCTGGCACATGAGTTTAATATCAAATTTATAAATTTCTCTCAAATATTGAATGAAATCTATTCTAAGAAATTATATCTGTCCGGCTATCCGAGTATAATTAACATAACTGAAAAATGTAAAAAAAAAAAACAATTAGATAATACTAGCAGTAACCCCACGGTGTTGTTCGTGGCATTGCATCCAAGAAGAAAAATTAACTTTAAACTTAAGTTTAGCCTCCACCCGATATCACTTGGGTCACCAATAGATAGCCTACGCAACAAAATTGATTTGCTACGTATTCAAAAGCATTAAGGAATTTTGGCAAACCAAAATGAAATTTGGCGCTTTGTTGGCGAATTGACGTAAGTACCGATTTCAGCAAATTTTTCAGAAATTTATAATTTAATTACAAAAATATTTAATTAAAAAAATTTAATTGATTAATAGCTCAGATATATAAATTAAAAAAAATCTTCCTTGCTATCAAGAATAAACCAATCGACAACAATTAATTAAACAATTAAGTTTTTCAATTAAATTTAATCTATTCTTAATTTATAAAAAGCCAAAAAAAAAGACTAATTATGAAAGTGAGATATGCATTTCTTTACTAAAGAAAAAAAGTATTTTTAATTATGAAGTAAAAATAACAGAAAAAAAGAATCCTTGTTTCATATGGAAAGTTAATTATTTATCATACTTTTAAGTTCGGTTTTTACTTATCATAGAATGAAAGTAGAGCAAAAAAATGGTTGTTCTCTGAAGCTTTTTAATGATAAAGATTTTACCTCGGAAAAGTTATTTTTAATTAGAATTGCTTCATTTAAAAACACGATTTCTTTGATAGAGATCAGAAAAGGTAAAAAAAGAAATGTCGATTGTTAAAAAATACGCCTAAATTTTGAATTATGTAGTTTTCAATTAATTTAATTTCTATTTTAACAATCGGAAATGTCCATGAAATCATATCAAAACTATTTCAAATAAAATCAAACTGCAGAAATTTTATAAAAACAAAACCAAATAAATAAAAATAAAAACTTTTGAAAGGAGAATGTCTACGGTGATAAATATATGAAATAAAACGAATGTAATTTTTTAAAACACATTTAGAAACGAATAAAAATTATGAAATATAAAAGGTCTTATATAATGAAACGTGAGGTAAGAATGCTGTATAAAATGACAAATGATAAATATTATTTGTAAATCAAGCAAATATTTAAAAAAATTTGTAGCATTTTTCTGTTGAAGACAATATTCAATTTTTCATTTAAAATTTATCATATTGAAAAGTTGGCACTCTGATATATCGCTTTTTATTATTATGTCACAGCATGATGTTTTTGACGTCAACAAAAATCCGTAGGCGAAAAATAAGAATTTTATTATTTGCACGAGCATCTTAAAAAAAAATCAGCTTTCAATAACGCGTTGCCATCGCACTTACAAAAGCCTTGATTTTAAAAAAAATTTATTGACTACGGCAAGTAAAATATAGAAAAATGTCATTTCGAGCATGTGATTATGTGAAATGAAAAAAATAGAAAATGTGATATATTTTTTTAAACAATCAATGCAAGGTAAAGTTTTTTTTAGATCTTTTGCAATACTAAAGTGACTCATTCAATGAAAATGAATAAAAATATGATTTAACTTGCACGTGGTGCCTGACAGTTCAAGAAATGGTGTTTTGATATCATACATTGAAATATGCATAGCGGATTTCATTAAAATTTTTTTTGATGTGTTTTGATGGGCGCGAGTTGCAAGCGATCTGTTATGGTCATTTAGAATCGTAATAAATGCCATATTGTAACGTTTTGGCCGGGGCTACTGGTGAGTTGGGCCGTAAACAACCCAGCACTTGGAGAAATAAAAATCTATTTATTTCCATATATAATTTGCACAATTACACATTCTTGATTAAATAGGTTACGATCACCTAGGCAATTACGTTCGGAGTTCCACTAGGGGAAGGTGCTGTGCCTCAAATAGCAAGGTAGTCTCTCTGGTAGAAGAAGGAGGGTGGAGTTCTGGAAACTCCCGCAAGATCTGGCCCGAGGTTCGGGATTCTCTGCTTGTCGATTAACCTGCTGGGTTTGTAGAGCGTAAGGTGATGAACTGGCTGGAAGAGCAACTCAGGAGACAGCTGTTCAGCTAATTGGAGGTATTTCCAAAGCTCGGATGAGCTTTCACACTTCAGACGAGACGCTGAATGTTTCCAAAGGTTCCGGTGAACTCCACGTGGGCTCAGCTACAGGGTGAGGCGGCCTACGTACCTTCCAAATTCTCTCCTGAGAATTTTCCACAGAATGCCAAGTTGAATCCTCCCTCCAAGCACCAGCTGTTGTTTCGTCAGTCTGCTCCTAACACTTCGCTCCCTACACCTGGCTCTCTTCCTTTTTATCTCGGTCTCAAAAACCGGCCCTGGATGGCAAAGGACCAATCACAAGAGAGGGGGAAACGGCGTCTAGCAAGGAGACGTCTTGGTCCCGTCTAGTCTGCAATCTCCACCTTCCACAAACTCCTCCGTTATCTATAATTGCTTTTCCCGTGGGAACAGAATTTGATATATTTCTCCTTATCTATCCGAAAACGTCACAATATATACTTGCCACCTACAACAAGTTTAATCTAAGATTTCTAAAATGTTTTGTAAAAGGAGAAGTTGGATACTTGTCCTTTAACTGAATAATAAGAATAACTCCTTTCCCCAAATAATCTTACAATGACATTAATCTTGAATCATATTGAAGATAATTCAACATTATATATGATAATTAATCTTGTTGTTTGGTTATAATATTTAACTGTGGTAAGAATACATGCACTTGCTCCTTCAGGATGTGAATTTTTTCGACACGACCATAAATCGCATAGCTGTTGACCCTAAACTGTAGTTGATAAAGAGTTTGTCAATAAAAAGAAAGTCCTTCCTATGTATTAAATATTATTGTATTCAAACATCAATATTCGTAATAGAATTATCAGATATAAATTCAATTTTTATTTCTGCTATTAGACTTCTGCAAGTTGATACTTTCCTTAAATTTGTGGTTATTCTATTAATAGCGGATTTTCCATATTTCGACAATTTTATATGTATTGGAAATTTTGCGTTTTCCGATTTTTCTCTTTTTCACAATAAAATAAAAAAAGTTAGATTTTATTATTGGAATTCTGTTGTTGTGACCAATGGCACTTACCATGGACAAGCCCCGCTGATACATCAGCAGAATTTAAGCCAGAGGTATGCGTCTCTTGCTTTTACAAGTAGCGCCATCTAGGGCCAAGAGTACGACTTGACTACTCACACGTCACAACCCTTTTTAGGGGGCGGACTACATTCATGCAAATCTATTCATTCATTCATCTCAGATCGTAATTTAGACCTGGAACAGTAAATGGTCACCTCTGACCCAGTACCCTCAGTGGTATTACTCTCGACATGGAGGACTTTGCGACCAAGACCTATTTAACGAGCGCCAGTCGCCACACACTCGGAGAATCTTTTTGGCTGGTGAGTTTCGAACTCGCAATCTAAGGAGTACGAGTCCAACGATCTACCAACCAGTCTATCCCAGCCTTATTAAAATCATAGTAGAAGCAAGCAATATGCTTATATTTGTGATGTAATATTACTTGTGGTCGTTTCTTAAATGCGAAATAAGTTTCAAAATAATATTTCTTGGAACATTTACTTTTAGTTAAATTTAATTGCTTTAAGCTGAAAAATACTAGAAAACTGCTTTAATTTTCAAAAAAAAAAAAAAAACAGTTGATGGATGCAGTTTGTAACCAGTGAACTTTTATATATATACAGGGTGTTGCCACATTCGACAGACAAATTCAGAGAGGGGATGATAGGCATCATGAGGATTAAGGATCACTTTACGACATAGAGTCCTTGTAAAGAATTAAGCTAACCACGTGGTCTTCTTGGGCGGAGCCAGCTGCCAATCATGTAAACACCACGTGATCTGACTGTTGAAGTTTGCATATTATTTTTTCCAGCATAAGCGAACTTGACTCGGGTACTAGGGTGTATGTGATCTCGCCTCTCTCCCGCGAAATTTTATGTGCAGTTTTCTAGGCCTGCTACACTATGGCGTAATCATGTACCTTTTGTTGTTGATGTTAATCAATGAACCACATAAAAGACAACCTGTGTCTTCAAGTCATTTCACCCAAGTTACAATCTTCACTATCAGATGAATTATTGTGCAATCAAGAAAGACAGTAATAATTTAATTTAATTATTTATAGCCCTAAACAATGATTAGTAGGTGAAAATCGCAAAAATATAGAGTCGGAGAGCTACTGAAAACTGTAAAAAATGATATTTGAAGTGTGAATTTTCTTTTGAAGTATGCACATCCTTGAAACTTATTTTACATGTAGGTAACATGACGATTTAATCATCCAGGGGGGTTGTAAAGGCATTAAAAATTATTTAACTAAGATTTTGAACTTTATGCCGATTTCAGATTAAAATGGAATGAAAATACAATAAAATTTAAAACGTATGTTTTTTAAATAATGTTAACTACTGTATAAAGCACATTTTTTCCTCGTCGAAAATATGAGGCAATATAGAGTTACTGTTTATTTAGAAAGTTATAAATAGTTTTCAAAGTTTAAAACACTTTTCAAGCCATAACAAATTCCCATTCAATCATTTCTTCAGGTTCTTTCCAATGTCCTTATAAATACTTTTTTTTATTAAGCCATGCAAACTTTATATTTTAAATCAATTATCTTCGAAAGCAACACAGGATTTCTAAAAGGTTTTAAAATTATTATTTTCGTAGAATATTACTCTACTTAAAGCGCATGAAGGCCAAAGTGAGTAGGCGTAGAAGTATTGCAACATGTTATTCAAACTATTTCCTTGTACAAAATTGATCTCATTATATCGCCTCTCATTAGTTTCACAAATATTTCACCATCTTTGAAGGAGAAGTAGTTTTTGAAGTGCCATTTTCTGGCATAGTTTGTTAATTAACGATGTGTTTTAGGATGTCATGTACTTTGTTCATGATAAAAGGTGCTTGTTTTCGGAATGTATTATAGCATTATATTTAGATACATATACTGTGTTGGAAAGTATCTTGTTTCAGAAAGTTAAATATTTTAAACACTTAAGAGCATATGAAGAGCACTTGAATAAAGCGATATGGATTATTATATTATTTAATAATTAGAAAAATTCACTTCATAAGGTTATTGTTAGTCAAAAGGCCGGGATGGCCTGGTTGTTAGAGCGTTGGACTCGTACTTCTTAGGTTACGGGTTCGAAGCTCACTGGCCAAAAGATTCCCCGAGTGTGTGGCGATTGGCGCTCGTTAAATCTGTTCGTGGTCGCAAAGTCCTTCATATCGAGAGTAATACCACTGGGGGTACTGGGTCAGAGGTGATCGTTCTCTGTTCCAGGTCTAAATTACGATCTGAGATGAATGAATGAATATGCATGAATGTAGTCCCCCACCTAAAAAGGGTTGTGACGTGTGTGTAGCTAAGTCGTACTCTTGGCCCTAGATGGCGCTACTAGTAAAACAAGAGACGTATATATCCGGCTTAAAATCTGCTGATGTATCAGCTGGGTTTGTCCATGGCAAGTGCTATAAGTAACAGCAACAACAACATTATAATTTTAAAAAATTTGGATTTTAGAATCAGCAATTTGTCGAGTAGATGTTTTTTGGATATCTATGAATAGATATCGTAAGATAGTTCTCTTAATGTGAAGTTTGACTGTGATGAGTAGTTTGAATATTATAATGTCGAAGTATATTTACGTTAACAATGCTAAGTAAACCTGTGTATATACAATGCAATCAAGAAAACAAACTGGATAATAAATAATCGTTTTATACCTCGAAAAAACAGAAAGCATGGCTAACAACAGGAGATACAACATAAAAAAAGAGCATTTCAGAGATATACACAAGGATGGCACAAGTAGAAATCCGAAAGAAAAGCAAATAGCAAATCGCTGATTCGAAAAAAGCAATTGTATTAGATGGCAATTCGGAAGAGAGAACTGCCTTCTCATGTTTTCTCTCTTCTTTTACAGTCATCCAATAAGGTACGGAATTTTCTAGAAGGCTCTCATGATCTCGACTCCTAATTAGGATAATGCTAAAATTCCTGCATTTTGCAGGGCTTTGATTTTTTTGGCCTCGAATTCCTCAAGATGAAACTGTTATTTTGTTATCAATTCCACAAAGGATCTCCAGGGTCATTTCCATGATTATCCAACCAAATAGCCTCTAATAAGAATCACAGTAAATCTCTCCTTTTAGCGATGTTACCATTACATGAAAATAATACCATGGTTTCATAACAATATCATTCTATCTATTTAAATGTTGTATCTCAGCGCGATTCACGCAAAGAAGAATGGCATTTTCACTTAAACTGCAATTAAGTCAGAGATAGATCTTATAATTCAATACAAAAATTGTGACAAATTCAAAAACATTAAACATTTTAATCATTTTATAAACTCTTAGTTGGGCAACATGTTTAAAAGAAGACGATAGCTTTTAATTTGAGCCGAAAAACTACTCATTTAAGAGATAATATTGCTGTCAAAGTCTTTTTGGAATGTATCACTGGATATATTGTGCTTTTAATAAGGTACAAACTACGTGTATATGGTACATATAAGAGACTTGATTTTTGGCAGTTTGTATGAAACTCAATTAGTTTTTTTCGGGATTATCTTTGCACACTTAAATGTTTTAAATTCAAGTCTAAAAAAAATTCCATTTATCGATTCAAAAGTTTTTTATTGGCATCTAGCGATAAATGGAGCATCCTCCTTAATCCCCCTGTTTCAATGGGGAGGGGGGATTGAACCATTGCAATAACGAATTTATCTCAGTTGATGAATTACCCGTAGACAGTTAAGTTGAAATCTGTGGGAATTGATTTTGTTACTGCTTGTAAATAAAAAGAAGAAACAAACAAAATAATAGAGGTGACTAATGCCTGTCTTGAACTGAATATAAAAAGCTTAAGGTGAGAACCGTTTGCATTTCTCTTACCATAAATTTTATTTGATAAAATACGGGTTATTGTCTATTATGCCATCATTTTTACCTAATTTATTACTTCTTTTTCTTTTTAATAACAAAGTTATATTTAAAAAAAGCAGGTATGATACTGTATAAAGGGTGTACATAGTATTATAAATATCACATTGTGCATTAATGACGTACATGATATTACGAATATCATATCGTACATAAATGACATACGTTATATAATGAACATTACCATGTACTCCATGTATATTGCATCATATTGCGCATAGATGGCATGCATGGTATTATAAATATATTATGCATAAATGGTATTCATGGTATTATACATATCATATTGTGCATAAATGGTATACGTCGTATTTTAAATATCATATTGTGCCTATATGGAATACATCATATTATAAATATCACATTGTGCATAAATGGCTAACATGGTGTTATGAGTATCATACAGTGCATAACTGGCGTACATGGTGTCATAAATATCATATTGTGCATAATTGGTGTAAATGGCATCATAAATATCATATTGTGCATAAAAGGCGTACATGGTGTTATAAATATCACGCTATGCATAAATGGTATTCATGGTATTATAAATAATATTCGGTGCATAACTGGCGTACATGGTATCAGAAATAATATATTGTGCATAATTGGCGTACATGCTATCATAAATACCATTTTGTGCATAATTGGGGTTCATAGTATAAGAAATAATATATTGTGCATAAATGGCGTACATGGTATAAGAAATAATATATTGTGCATAAATGGCGTATAGGGTATCATAAATATCAAATTGTGCATAAATGGTGAATAGGGTATCATAAATATAATATTGTGCATCAATGGTGTATAGGGTATCATAAATATCATATTGTGCATAATTGGCGTACATGGTATTATAAATATATTGGGAATAACCAGTTTACATGATATAAATAACACACTGTCCATAACTGGCACAGAGGGTATTATAAATATGATATTGTGAATAAATGGCTAACACGGTATTATAAATATCCCATTGTGCATGAATGGCTAACATGGTATTATAAATATCATAATGTGCATAACTGGTGCACATGGTATTATAAATAACATACTGTGCGTAACTGGCGCACATGGTATTATAAATATTATACAGTGCATAACTGGCGTACATGGTATTATAAATATTACATTGTGCATGAATGGCTAACGGTATTATAAATATTATAGTGTGCATGAATGGCGTGCATGGTATTATAAATATCATTTTGTGCGTTACTGGCGCACATGTATTATAAATATCATATTGTGCATAAATGGTAATCATGGTATCAGAAACATCATATTGTGCTTAATTGATGTACTTGGTATTATAAATATATTGTGCATAACTGGCTTACATGGTATTATAAATAACATACTGTAGATAACTGGCGTACATGGTATTATAAATATCATGTTGTGCATAAATGTCGTACATTGTATTATAAATATTATATTGGGCATAAACGGTATTATAAATAAAGTAGCATTATAAGTAACATATTGTGCATAAATGATGAAAGATGAGGAATTGGAGAAATTTTATGAAAACGATGCATTATTTTGCTAGATGTTCTAGAAGTTCCCTTCAAGGTACTAAGTATTTTGTCGAACGCAAGAGGTACATTCTTGAATTCGGCGCTCTAATTTTGACATTTTTGTCAGGTTATGTCAATTCGTTATGCTCGCTACTGCAATCTTTTGTTGAATATATATTTTTATTGGAATTCCCTGCTCATTTGTTCTAAAGTCCAGTTTTAATGCAGAAGGTTTGAAAACTGAGCCAGTCAGTTATGAGTTAATTGAAATACAACAATTATCAGAAAGAAAATAAATTAAAAAAATGTTTAGTTATAATCTTCACTTTTAGCCATACTTTTCTAATGAATATAAATGTTAATTTATTCGAGAATTCATATAAAGATTTGATTCCCTTTATTTGATCCACGTTGTCCTTTGAGTTCGATGGATGAGCATCCTCGATTTATGTGGATAAAAATATATCATGATATTCGCACGGATGTTCCTAATCACGGGAGATCGGCATGATTGATCAGCTTAAAATTACCTGTCCGGAAATCCGACGCAAAAATCATTTCTGTCTGCGTCATGAATTTAATCTGCGTATCGGTGGAAACATTGTGCGGACACTTGGGTGGAAGGGACAGGACAACAATGTCAGGTGAATTAATGGAAACCCGGATGGACGTCATTCGAGAGATTATCGTCTGCGCATATCTGAGCATTAATGGTGGATATTTATAGAGTACTAGCTGATGCACCAAGTTTTGTGTGGGATTAAAATCCTTTCATCTATAATATTAACAACAAACTTAGTAACTTTTCTTGCATAAAAATCATAATATATAAAACCATTCTTAAGATGTTATTGAAATAAGGGAAATTAAACAATATATATATTAACAGAATTGTACAAAGTTTTAAAGTTTATTAGTAAGTGTTTATAAAAATTTTCTTATTTTAAAGCGATCTACGTTGAAATTTTTAAGAATTATAAAGATTAACAGAATAAAAAAATTCAATAATTGAAAGTTAATGCCAATCATATTTTAATTTTTATCATGTCAGAATATGATGTTGTTTTGGGAATGAGGTTTGTAGCGTCAACAAAAGTCCGTAAGCAAAAAATAAAAATGTTATTATCTGCTATGTTATGTAAAAATGGTATTAGCATCTCAAAATAAATCGCTTTTTAATAACACGTTGCCATTGCATTTACAAAAGTATTGACTGCAGTTAATGACTGCAGCAAATAAAAACCTAGAAAAATGTCATTTTGAGCACGTGATCATATGAAATGAAATAAACAGGAAATGGGATATTTTTTTAAACAATCAATGCGAGACAAAGTTTTTTGGATCGTTTGCAATTCTAAAGTGACTCATTCATTGAAGCGATTAAAATGAATAAAAATATAATTCAACTTGCACGAGCACGTGGTGCTTGGCCGTTCAAGAAATGATGTTCTGACATGATACATTGAAATGTATAGCAAATTTCATTTTAACATTTTATTTAATATTATTAATTATTGAAAGAAATTTTTTACATTATTGAAATGGATATTACTAAAATAGCAAAAGTTAGAATTTTCAGATGGTTCAAAAATATTTCTTCTGGGATAATTACTCGTGAAATTACTGTTGAAGAAATGCTATTATTAATTTTTAAGATACTTGATATTGCTACCAATAAAAATGAATACCATTAAATTACTTCCATCCTTGCAAATTGAGTTTGAGGGATTGATTTACTTTTTAAAATTATTAATTTATCTAATGAATTTATCTTTTGAACAGTAGCAAAAAGAAAAGAGATAAGAAATCATTAGATTAAGAAAAAAAATATATTTAATCTCCCTTGAAGAAAGAAACTTCATTTTTCAAAGTTCGTACCAACCACAATTTTTTTAAAAAAGTTAATAAAAATTGTTGAAAAAAAATAATGTAGCATGTTAATACTTCCGGAGTTTATATTGGAGATATATAAGTGTGGATGAAAGCCGAAACAAATATTTGTCTCAAAATGTCAATATTTTTTTAGAAATAGATTGTTTTAAGGAATAAATATCTTCGTTTTCATATGCTAAAAATTTATACCTCCATTTTTCAAAACTAAATTAAGTTGATGAGGTGAATTTAATTTTAAATATTTTTGAACAGTACTTATATATTATCATAAAACTTATCAATTGACAAAATTAATTGAGTAGGATGTAGCTTTTTGTCATGATTGTATCCTTCGCAATTACTTTCCTTGACTGATTAATAATTCCTTTGGGAAGAAGAAATGGCTGCAATTACGAAATTATCGAGAATAAACTCTCATTCGATATTGTTAGTGGTTTTCTCTGTTAATGAGTGATAAATGTTAAGTCGTATAACTGACTCTCCGACCCGCCACAAAGTCACACGGATAAAGAAAACTGAATAACTGAACCGCCACAAAAGCACTGGCGGGAAATGATATAGAAAAGGTCTGTTAATTTTGGCAACCCTTCTCACCTCATATAGCAACCCTTTTTGTCGAACGCGGAGAGAGAAAGGTTGAGCGAGGAGAGAGAAGAGGTCAGTCCGAGTGAGAAAACAGGTCCGTCTAAGACTGATGAAGCGAGAGAGGTGAGGCCAGTCTGAGTCTAAGGCTGAAGAAGTCGAAATATGTTGGGATAGTTTTGTGTGTTTTTCGTATTTTTGATTTATGTGCTTGTTTTGTCCTGTTTGCTTTGCTTTATGTGCATGCTTTGCCCTGTAGAGTTCTAAAGACCATCACTGGCAACGATACATCCCTTCCCGAAGAGAATACGTACCATCCTCGAAGGAATGAACCAGATCCCCTACCTATTTATGTATCTTTCAGGGTGCAGAGATGCAACCATCATTCTGGAAGCATCCAATTTTCATTGTGCCTCCCCAGGAGGATGATAAAGGTTAATTACATTCTCATCTATGGAATGTATGGACTTTCTGTTATGAAACTGTATAAAAATATATCTTTATTATATTTTCGGCAGTATCTTTCAATTAAAATTATTTTATTTTCAAAATGTTTTTTTTCTCAATTCTTTTAATGCCCACTGATTTAATTTTTTTCTCTGACATTCCTTTTCATCATCAGACGATGTTATAGAATCCCGTGATACATTCCTATCGGAGGTTTATACCAAAAGTTAATATAATTTGACTATTAATAATCTGAGAAGACCGTAGATGATACTTTTAATTCTAAAATATCTGTCCAAATGAAATATATGGTTTTTAATGGTTTTTAAAGACTAAACTTACATGAAATGCTGACAGGAATTTCAGTATTTAAGAAAAAAATTAGAATTTCTGCAAGTGGTTAAATCTAACTTCATCATTTTAAACGTTGTCATTTCATTTGCCGAATGTTTGATTTAGAATATATTTCAATAACGAATCAAGTTCTTTATAATTTTAATCCCCTAAATTAAATTAATTAAATTAATTTATAATTTAATATTTTAATATTTAGCGAAAGATCAGCAAACGAGGTTTATTATGTACAAGTGAGTTTCCGAGAATGAGATACACGGAATTCCAGATTTGTAGACAAATT